>CAUHTR010004595.1:0-13475 GCA_959609185.1 Schmidtea polychroa | reverse complement strand
CATAAAAACAGAATGGGAATAGGTACCTTTTCTCGGAGAGATGCTTTTTTTCGAAGTGATGGACTTCTTCTCCTGGTAGTATTCTTTTATATTAATGTCTAGGATATGTATTAGGGAGTTCCTGGACGATTTAATTATTATGTCAGGTTTAAGTGTGGTTTTGAAACCCTCGGGGCAAATTTCGATGTCCATTTTGAAGTTAAGTTGGGTCAGGAGATCAGTTACAGCTTCAAGTACACGCGAGTGTTTATTTCTCCGTGCATTTATTTTTACAGGGCAATGATTGAATATGTGGGCCTGTCTTTCAGGAAAGGCTCCACATTGTCTGCATAGAGTGTCTAAATTGCCTTTAATTCTATGTGGAGTAAATTTAAGGTTAAGAATATTGTTTCGTACCCTTAAGAGGAAAAGAAATTGGGCGTCGTTTAGAGTATCAGTTTTTATAAAGTAGTCTGCTGTTGTACTATCAGAAATGGATTTGGCTATGTGTCCTTGACAAGTAAGAAGGCACCAACTTTCGGTGTGTATCAGGCTTATTATTGAATGAAGTTCGGAGGATGTATCAGATAAGTTAGACGATGAGAAGTAATTAATACGGTCCTTGTATTTTATCTCTAATTGGTTTTCCTCTTCTAAAAAGACTATTTTGGTGTGTATGGCGTATTTAAGGCGAAGGCGATTGGATGCTTTGCGGAATTTTGCGAAGAACGAAGAAGTAGAAAAGGATTTTGAAATCTCGTCATTGACCCATAAGAATGCGGCTTCCATATTACCCATTCCACGAGATTCCGCTAGTTCATCAAGAACTAGTTTTCTAAAACCAAGGTCGACAGAATTCAAGGCTCGAATGAGATGGATGATACTCTGTATCAAATATTCATCTATTGCGGACGTGAGCCCAAGGCCTCCCATTTTAGTTGAGGCATATAACAAGTTATTATTATTAATAATTCTGTCACCTATAAAAGTCTTTATTATTTTTTGGTCAAACCCTTTTTGGGGTTTTCTATATTTATTAATATTATCCTTATGAGAATCAAGCATATTGTGAGCTATTTCGCAGTAACGTAAGGTGAAAGAAAGACGTGAGTGGATGAAGATCTTATAGGCGTTAAGTTTTTGCGAAGGATGGAGATGAGAGTCAAAGATAGACTTTGTGTCTTTTATGGCGTTATCGAGTCTTTCATCGATGTTATGCCTCATTTTAAAAGAAAAATCAACTCCAAGATATCTATAAAGGTTGGAGTCATCAATTCGCGGAATAAGTTCATTATAAAGTTTTATAGGAGAATAATTATAATCATGGTTAATGTGAAAGTAACCAGATTTAGAGGGTTTGAATCGAAGGTTAGAAGCGAGACGTACAGTTTCGAGAAGAGCGGCGTTTATAGAGGCATGTGAATTAGCAACAAGGACAATGTCATCCGCATAAGCAAGTATGCCGACATTATGACCATGAAAAAGAAATGGATGATTTTGCAAGATATTACGTAGTATGAAGTCTATAGATAAACAGAAGAGGGTCATAGACAGGGGACAGCCCTGCTTTACGCCCTTAACGATTGGTACAGAGGAGGATTTTTCCCCCTCGCAGTCAAATATAGTATTTACGTTGCTATACATATCCTGTAGTAGCAAGATGGGAGAGTGTGTGAGAGAGAGTGTGCCAAATTAGATCATGAGGAAGCGATCCAAAGGCGTCAGAGATATCTAACCAAATAATGTGGAGGTCAGTTTTTTTACGAAAGGAGGATTCTTTAAGAAGATGTAGGATAAAGTTATGCTCAGAACAACCATCTGGAGCACCAATGGCTTTTTGGTTGCATGTCAATAAATTACCGTCTTTAATCCACGATAAGAGGCGGTTATTTAGGAGGGAGGAGAAGATGCGATATGCAGTGTTCATTAGGAGATGAGGCGCCAAGAGCTGGCCTCGTGACTGATTTCAGTTTTACCATTTTTCAGTAGGAGTTTCGTACGGAAAGTTTTCCAGGATGATGGGCAATGGCGGTTGCGTAAGATATTGTTACAGAGCGAGAGAATGAAGCTGAAGTCAGGTGAGATTTTTTTCCAATCAGCCAAAGTGATTCCATCAAGTCGTGGAGCAGTGTTTTGAAGTTGTGAGAAGATAAGTTTAATATCATTCAAGACAAAAGGAGTGGATGAGAGTTTTTCCGGTAAAGATGGAAGGTTTTTAATAAGATCCGTATTGCAGTGTGCGGAAGTACCTGCGAAAAGTTTAGTTTTATATTTAAAACGTTTAATACAGAGCAGTTCATTTTTAGTTCTGGCTTTCTTATGGACAATGTCTGCTGGTTTTTTAATTTTATATTTATCAGGAGAAATATGTGAATTTATTTTTTCCATTTCATTAAGGGCTGTGTCACGGTCCATATTATTATTATTTAAATTAGTTATTATACTTTTAATAAGTGGGGAATATTTTTTAACGATTTTTTGCAGATCAAGAATGGTATTTAGTATGCTATTAGCTAGAGATGAGTGTATGGAGTGGCTATCATCAAGTAAAGGATCTATTATTACAGCTAATTGTCTCCGCTTATCAAGATAAAAGAAAAACCAGTTGTCTTTGCCATTTGACATTGGCATAATGATTTCGTTCCACTCAGCGAAATCTTTGAAAGGGAAGGAAGAAAAGAAGGTTTTGTAATTATGCTGGATTAGAGAGTTACCAGCATAAGGGTCAACAAAGATGGTAGATTTTTTCATGGCGAAGGAGTAAACGAATGCCTTTATTGTGTGCTGGGACCATCATGCTGATTCCTTATCCACATTATTAGTGAATAAACAATCATTTGGTATATCCCTACTAAATTCAATATTAATCATATCTTCATCTGAAGAAGTTAGTTTTGCTTCCTGGGTGTTTCCAGGCACCTCTGGGGTGTTTACAGGTATCTCAAGGTTATCTGCAATCACCTCCTGGGTGTTTAGAATATTGTTCAAAATATTATTATTAATATCCGTGGACACAGGCATTTCAGCGGTATGATTTTGTGATGTTGATGGAGAATTAGTATTAGGTGGTATTGGGTGGCGTTGAGCTATATGATTGATGATGCCATTAATTGGGACCCAGCTCTTACATGCACAGTATATATCGGTATTTTTATCAATGATTCTATTCCTATGTTTTTTAGACATGTGCTCCCATACACACGCCAAGTGTCCCAATTCCACGTCGTAAAGCATTTTTTGTAATTCTTATTGTGACTTTTACATGTAAGATGATTATTTTTATCTATTTTAATAAATATCATTTTGAGGGTATCTTTATCATTTTGTATCTCGTGCACATATTGTTCGACATGTCTGTATATGTCTTTGTGCGTAACCGGATATATTACGTAGCGTTCATCATCACCTTTGCATTGGCCGCAGTCTATGATGGAGTGTTCAGTGATAATGATGTTGTGTCTTTCGAGTGCGTGCTTGGGCCAAGGTCACATTGGTCTATGTGTTGAAAGTGGACAATGTGATTGTAAATTTGTTTGAAAGTTATAGGATTTGGCGCAAATTTATTCTCACCAGGAGCTCTACCTTGAATGCAGTCAATAAGTGTATTTTCGTCAATTTTTAATCTATGAAAGTCCCACGCGTGCTTAAAGATTTTTTTACGATTATGGACAGAAATAGGACTGCATAGTGTTGTCCTGCATTTTGATCTGCATTCAACTTTTACCCCTACCATTAAGGTATCATCGAGGTCACAGCTGTCTTTGAAGAGGCGAGTCGGCCGCAGGCCGGCGAGCTGCGTGTTTTCTCGTGTTCCGAGAAATATATGCACCGACATACATGCACCTGGGTTACTCTGGTCAGGTCTGAGGAAGCATTCACTGGAGCAACAATGTCATTATCCGTGGCGAAGATTCCGATTCTTCAGGATCTTCCTAGCAGGACAGAGTCTGCTGGCCATCATCTCACGAGTGTCTGGCATCATCTCATAATTATTATGATACATATGAATCTCATTGGCATTTGCTGTCTTGTCGGTTTAGGTTTAGGAGGAGCTGTAGTAGATTTATGGATTCCGGTTCCATCAGTTCTAGAAGGGAGATTAGAGTTTGTAAAATAAAAGTTATTCTTATTGTTGTCTCCCGGGTTGGAGCTTCTTCCATCTATAACTGTGTCATTGATATCATCGGCCGATTTATCAGAATTTTATTTAATAAAAATCCTGCTCCTAAGAGACAGGTTGGTCCTTTTAAAGGGACTAGTTTCGGCGCAGTGCCAGAAAAGCCATCACGATGCAAAAAATAAAAATTAATAAAAAGCCATCACAAGGCACAGTTAATAAAAAGTTAATAAAAGCCATCACAAGGCACAGTTGGTAAAAAGTTAATAAAAGCCATCACAAGGCACCGTAGGTAAAATAGGTAATATTAAACAGGATCAGCATATCTCAATCAACAGTCATAGCAAACAATAGTGAGTATAATAACAATAGTACCATCCCGAGGTATAATAAGAATAGTAGTGGACGTTATTAGATATTATTATGTATCAAATTACGATAATTATACACAATAGGGTATTATATATTTAAAAGTATTATATAGGCAAATAGCAAAAACTTCATTCTATACTGTGTTAAGTATATGGTCCATGTAAATTTTATAGCTAGCTATTACTGCTGTTTTTATGCATTTTTTTGCAAGTGCGTGTATTTCCTTATCAGTGAGGCCTATCTGGGTAAGGTGTTTGTCGTTTTCAATGTCCCACGTGCCTAGGGTCCCTACTACTAAAGCGGATAAGGTTGTTTTGGTTTTATTAATTTTACCGGTCTCTAGGGCAAGGCTCATATACTTATCTCGGTTATTATTACGTGCGAGTTCAAAATTTTCAAGCTGGTCATAAGGGACTTTTATATCTAATAAATGAATTTTATTATTGCGTTTAGATTTAATTATTAAGTCAGGTCTAAGTGTGGTGGTCACTCCCGGTGGCGCTCTCTCTACATCAACCTCAAATTGTTTGGATATTAGGTATTCTAGTGTTGTCTCTAATACATGATTGTGTTTATTTCTCCTTGCATTTTGGGTGTGTGTGCAATGATTAAAGATATGTGCCTGTGTTTCCCAGTCTATCCTACATAACCTACATAATATATTTTGGTTTTCCTTATGTCTATTTACACTATAATTTAGACTGAGACTATTGTTACGGGCTTTAATCAAGAAAAAGTATTGGTTGTCAGTTAGTGTATGCTCTTTGATAAGGTATGCTGCTAACTTATTATTTCCTATTGTTTTTGCTATATGTCCCTGATGCACCATATTGTGCCATTGCTCAGCATACCATTTGCTAGTAATTGTGTGTAGTGCAGATGATGTAGAGCCCATATTTTCATTATTTATATAATTTATTTCGTTATTATAATTTATTTCGAGATTAAAAAGTCCCTTAATTAATATTATTTTACATGAAATGTTAAATTTTTCGCGTATTCTTTTTGCGGAATCCCTAAATTTAGAAAAAATAGTAATGGTGCCACTAATATCCCCAGTAATGTCAGCGTTTAACCAGTCAAGTGCCTTATTAATATTAATATCTTTGTTGTGGTGCCTAAACTTAACGGTTTCAATTAATTCATGTACTATAAAGTCTCTCATTTTAATATCTGTGGAGTTTAATATTTTAATTAGGTGTGTAATGCTTTGTATTAAATATTCGTCGATAGTTGGGGTGATTCCTAAGCCTCCTCGAGAGCAACTCGCATAAATGAAATCATTATTCATATTCTGGTGTATGTCTTGTAGCGCGTTCTTATTGAGTCTTTTAATTTTCTGGTCAAAGCCAAGTTGTTTATCGCGTTGTTGAACTACTCTGTTTCTATTGCAATCCAGCACCATATGGTTTATTTTGCATGTGCGAAAGGGAAAAATAAATCGTGAGTGTATAAACGTCTTATATGCATTGAGTTGTTGTGCTGGATGTAAGTTTGAGGTGAATATCTTTTCGGATTCGGCCAATGCCTTATTTAATATGTCAGCTATGCTATGCTTACTTTTTTCACCGAATCCTACTCCTAAGTATCTATATATATTATCTTTATCAATTATGGGTATTATTTCGTTATAGATCGTTAATGGTGTGTCAGAATGGTTTTTATGGATTTGGAAGTAGCCGCATTTAATAGGTCGAAATTTTAATTTGGCCTTATTAGTAATATTAGTTATATGTTCTAATATCATCCTAATGTTTTCTCTTGACTCGGATATTAGAACAATGTCGTCAGCATACGCCAATATGCTGACATTGTATTGTTTATATATTAGTGGGAATTTATCAAGTATGTCTCTAATAATAAAGTCTATTGCTATGCCAAATAATGTCATTGACATTGGGCAACCTTGCTTAACTCCGTTATATATTTCTGTTTCATTTGTAAGTTGCCCTTCACATTCAAAGTATGTTTTGCAATTATTGTATAGGTCCTTAAACATATTAAGTGTATTGTTATTAATGCCTAAATCTGTTAGTGTTTGCCATATAAGTTGATGCGGCACACTTCCGAATGCATCTGCGAGGTCTAACCAGATTATGTTAATGTCACCATTATTGCGAATTGCTCTCTCTTTAATAAGTGTAAGTACAGTGTTATGCTCAGCGCAGCCATCTGGTATGCCTATAGCCTTTTGGTTTATTTCTGGCCAGTGCTATGAATGATATATAGCAGTAGTTCTGCTAAGCACTGGGAAACGGCGGGTAACAAATAACTGAAAGGATTAAAATTTTTGGATCATCCTCCTGCACCAGACTTTAGAATTATCTTTTTCATTTTCCTTAATTTTTAATTTTTCTATTTCTTTAACCTTTTTATAGAAAACTTTATTATCCTTTTTTATCCTTTTCTATATTTGAAAATTTTACATTTTCATTATTTACTAAATTTGAAAATTTTTCATATCATTAATACCGCAATTTATTTTAATTTTTTCGTTATTTTAATTTTTTCGTATAATTTTGAAATAATAAATATGGCATTTTCATGCTTTTCCTTGTCATAGTATGGAGCAAATATATGTCCGCAAAAATCTGTGTGATGAACTCCACGGCATTTTAATTTACCCCTCGAGTCAAAAAAATATAAGATTTCGTCATATAAGTCATTTGTTTTCAGGTCTTTTGAGATTTTGGTTTTTTTCGTCTTGATCAAATCGTTAAGGGGGACATAAAGAGTAATCGTTTTACCTGTTACTTCTAGGGCTTTCTGGAAATCCCTGTCAAGTTTATGATGTAAAGGTGTGGATGTAGTTGCGTATACCGATTTCCCTTTATAAGATTTGGCAAATTGGAATTTTCTATTTGGGTAGTGGCGGGTAACTGTCTAAATCAACATTTTCGAATAAGGAGCTGTTTCTAGTTTTTATTTTATGCAATTCACGGGCCACATGGCCAGGAAGGGGAGATCGATTCTCACCCTCATGAAATCTGCAGCTTTTATTCCAATAATCCATGGATACCAGAGTTATAAACTCCGATATCAAAACGTGGTTTTTCCTGAAAACTCCAGTTAGGTTTGTTGTGGGGGATCCTTTCTGAAGCTCCTGGCAATTGATCATTCTCGTGTTTCCGCCGGATCCAATTGAATTTTGAAGAGGTGTTCCAATCATGTCAGGACGGATTTCGAAGTTTTTTCATAGTTCAGGTATTCAATCATTTTGAAGGTTAGTTGATTAGGAGAGGCAGAGAAAGTCCATCCTCTGTCTGATGAGTTTGGGTTTCAGCCGGATCTAATTGAATTCTGAGGAGATGTTCGAATCAGGTCCGGATGGATTTTGAAGTTTTTTAGCGTAGTTTGGACAGTTCCAGCTTCAGTGTTATTAATGGAAGTTTGAAGGTTTCTAAAGAGATGGTTAGTTTTTCGGAGTAGAAAGACTCCATTGGCGATATTTGTAGCGTTGGATAGTATTAATATTAATATAGTATATTATTAATATAATATTAATATAATATATTTTATTATTAATATAATAATAATATAATATAGTATATAGGATGTCAATAGTAAGAGAAAGATATAATATAGATTAGGGGTGGCAAAACTTTCAAGTCTTGCGGGCGACTTTTAACTAAATTAAATCTGGCGGTCTACCAGAAAAACTATTTTCAATTGTTACCTGTAGTTATTCTATTTATTCTATTTAAATACAAAACGAATTAGAAAAAAACTTATAATACTTTACTAGAACGTAAACATATCTTAATATAATATTATTTACTGCTACTACTTGCACCTGATACGTGGCACTGCATCTTATCAGCAAGTTCTTCGTATTTCGGGCAATAGGAGCTTATGGCGATCCGCAAGCATGATTCCAAATGATCATCTGTCAAACAAGATCGATGTTTTGTTTCAATGACATTCATTGAAGAAAAGGCTGATTCACAAAGATAGGTGGATCCAAAAAATGCGGACATATATCCAACTACTCTCCGCAAAATTGGATATTTTTCTTCTGAAATAAGATTCCAAAAATTATCTTCGGTTGTAGCTCTTGATTTTAAGTAAATGTCGCTTTTCAACGCTATTATCTCATCTTCTAAGCAAGCTGAATCTGAATCCAGAAATTCATTAATCTGAGTAGCGATCTCCTCTGTATCAATAACATCATTAAACGGGAATGACATGAACATAGCAATATTTGCAATTTTAGATAAATCTGCGAAACGTGTGTTAAATTCATTTAAAAGGGTAGTAATTTGATTTGTATATTTATCGTAAAGAATTCCTGGCGCATTTTTGGATTCTTCTTCCATGTTTTTAAAATGTTTCAAATCACCCCGTTCTAGTTGACGCACAAACAAGGACAGTTTCTCTTTAAACGTCTTTACTGCCGTTATCATGTCAAGAATTGATTTGTGTCTCCCCTGAAGCTGTAAATTTAATTTATTCAGGTGCTCTGTAATGTCGCAAAGAAAAGCAAGATTTATCAGCCAACTTTTATCCGCCAGTTCGGGATATAATTCTTCTCTAAATCGTTTTAAAAATGCTGCACGGCTAAGCCATCTTACATCCGTGGGTAACAATAATTCAGTATTTTCAATTTCACATTGTTCAAGCAAAGTTCGAAATTGACGTCGTTGTAGACTTCTTGCACCTATCGAATTTACTATTTTAAACGCAATATTCATTACATAGTTAGAGTTCAACACTTTGGAGCATAAGGTTTGCTGGTGGATAATGCAATGATACGAATGAAAACTGGGAATTTCTTCATCATTTTTGCAAAGTGTTACAAATCCGACATGTTTTCCGATCATAGACGGAGCTCCATCCGTGGTAATTGATACCAACTTGTGAATCGGGAAATGGGTGCGACTTATAAAAGACTTGAATAAATTGTAAATATCTTGACCCCTTGTTTGTCCTTTCATTGGAAGAATAGTCAATAATTCTTCTCTGGTTGACATATCATCAAAAACCATTCGAATGAAGATGCATAGTTGCGCAGTATCGATTCAATGAAAAAGGTAGGGCAAGCTAAGGGAAAAGGACTTTTTCTTAATCCATATGAGGGGAGTTCCTCCAAGGGAAAATGTCTCTATCTTAATCCATATGAGGGGAGTCTGTCCGAAGGTCAAAAGTCTCAGGGGAGTTCCTCTCAGGGGAAAGGGTCTCTATCTTGATCCTTATAAAGGCCGTGGTTTAAATGATTTTTTAAAAAATCAAATTTCATCATCTAAATCTTTATCTTCAAAAGATAAAGATTGTTAGAAAAAGACATAGTTTCACAGAAATATTTATTCACTACAAAAATCTAAACGGAACACACAATCGTTATACTATTTATAGTACATTGAATTGCGTAATCTACAAAAGGGAGAATTATTAGTTTAAGTGATACTGTTGACACAGAAGACAAACATACTTACTTAATTTAGTTATACAAGCATTCCCGCATCATTCAATAGATATCAAGGTCTAGTGACCTGGTTATGTAAGTAATTCTTTGGAAATTATTATATCATCTTACATCCCCCTCCATTTAAAACTTTTGATCCATTCTACATTTCGAATTATTTCTTTGCCTTGCTTATTCTTTAGAACATAGCTTCTGTCATGTCGTTTTCCAGTTATTTCATAAGGCCCTTCATAACGTTCATCCATCTTTCTAGTATTTTCTTTTTTAACCAATACTTGGTCTCCAACTTCAAAATTCCTATAATTTTGTGTAATTAAATTCTTTTCTATGTTTTGTTTATGTTTAATTCCCTCCACGATCTCCCTTCTCCGATTATTAGCATCATTATTTTGTATATCCAAATTCTCTTTTTCCATCCATTGTCTACAAATATTCCGCCCAAATATTATTTCAGAGGGCGAAAATCCGGTTGTCTGCTGTATCGTCGCATTTAACATAAATTCCACATCTGGCAATATTTCTGCCCAATCTTTATGCCGTTTGTCTTTTAACGTAATTGCAATTGCATCCCTTATAGTTCTAAATTGCCTCTCAACTAAACCGTTTGTACTATGATGATATGGGCTTGAATATATTATTGTAATATGATGCGTTTTCAACACCTCTAAAAGGAGTTGAGATTCAAATGTTTTTCCTCTATCGGAGTGAATGATTTTAGGGGCACCAAATTTCAAAATCCAATTTTCTCTTAAAATCTTTGCCGTCGACTTTTCATCCTGATGAGCAACTGCCGTCAATGATATATACCTACTGAATTGATCAATTATAGCTAAAATATATTGTTTTCCATGAATTGTTTTCTTAAATGGTCCGCAGAAATCAATAAATATCTCTTTGAAAACTTCATCTGTACTCTGTTTAATCAGCGGTTCTTTGTTCGTCTTGTCCACGTCTTCCGTTTCTGACACTGTTCACAATTTTCAATCACTCTTCTAACTTCATTTTCACTAATTTTCATTTTCATATTTTTCCGTGCATATTCGTAAATTTTTTTTACCCCTGCGTGACATAAGTCTTTATGTATATTAAAAATTACACCTTCATTATTTACTTTTATTTCTTGGTCCATATTTTCTATGGCCAATATTTTAGTTTTATTTTTATCTACCTTGGCGTTTTCATGAACTGTTTGGCACTGACTACATGAAGTACAGTCTTTCCTTGATAGGGCATCTGCGTTAGCATGCAATTCTCCTTTTCTGTATTCTAATTTGATATCTAGCCCACTTAAATAGTTAATCCATGTCTGGAATTGTGCTGTAATTAGCTTTTTTGTATTTATCATAAAGGTTATAGCTTTATGATCGGTTCTTAAAGTAAATCTTTTTCCATATAGATAGTGTTTGAAATGCTGAGTAAAATGATAGATTGCAAGCAATTCCTTTCGCGTAATGCAGTAACCGATTTCGTGCTTATTCATTGTCTTTGATCCATATGCAATAACTTGTTCTTGTCCATTACTACTCAACTGCGAAAGCACTCCCCCAATCGTATCGAAACTAGCATCCGTATCTAAAATAAAGGTTTTTCGTAAATCCGGAAATCCTAGTACTGGGGTAGACGTTAACGCTTTCTTTAGCGTGTTGAAATTTGTTTCACATTCTTCAGTCCATATAAGTTTATCTTTGTTAGACCCACATAACCTTTCTAATGGTCTTGCATACTTGGCGTAATCTTTAACAAATTTTCTATAATAATTTGTTAAGCCTAGAAAGCTTCTTAAACGTTTAATACATTTTGGTTTTTCATATTCTTGCATTGCTTTTATCTTTTCATAATCTGTCTTAATACCATTTTTATTTATAATGTGTCCCAAAAATTTTATTTCTAGTTTGTTAAAACAACATTTTTCTAAGCTTATTTTCAAACCAGCTTCTTGAATCTTTCGAAAAACTCTTTCTAGTCTTTTTTTATGTTCGATTTCATTGTCTGCAAATATAAGGATATCGTCTAAATAAACAATTGCTTCTCTCCAATTAAGATCACCCAAAACTTGAGTCATTAATTTTTGAAAAGTTGCTGGGGCAGCTGCAATTCCAAAAGGCATTCGGTTAAAACAATATTGACCATCTTTTGTTGAAAATGCAGTCTTTATTTTGATTCCTCTTCTAATTCCACTTGATAATAAGCATTACCAAGATCGATAGTGCTAAATATCTGTGCTCCATTTAGGATATCCATCATCTCTTCAATATTTGGTATTGGAAATCGAGGTCTCTCCGTAATTGCATTTAGTGCCCGAAAATCCAAACATATTCTAATATCTGATTATTCTTTTTTAACACACATACCAATGGGCTATTCCACACCGAGTCACATTTTTTTATAATTCCTGCTTCTTCCATGTCTTTTAGCATGTCTTGTATTTTATGAGCAATATGAATCGGCTGACGTCTAGGATTAATTGTCACTGGGCTACCTCTAGTAACTATCTTATGTTTAATTAACTGTGTTTTTTCCTACATCCCATTTATTTTTCATGAATATATCCGAAAATTCTTTAAGTAATTTATTAATCGTTGGGTCGATAATTCCTTTCAAATTGTTTTCCTCTAAATTCATTAATTGATTTTTTAATTTTACTTTAGTTACTGCCTGTAATTTAATATCAAAACAATTCATCATTTCTACGCCTGCAATTACGCTCGGGTTAATCTTATTTGCCACAAAGAATCTTATTACCAATTCTAATCCCGAAATTCTCACTTTTAGTAATATTGTTCCTATGATTTTAAGTGTGCTCTCGTTTGCACATGTAACCATAATATTGGATTCCCCTATTTTATCACGCATCTTTAATTTACTAACAACATCTTCGCTAATCACGTTTATTCTAGCCCCGGTATCCAAAAGACAATCAACTTTTATTTTATTTTCCAGCCAAATGCCTACACTAGGTCTGCCATTCATTCTTTCGTAAACGAATTTAGGTGCAAAAGGTCTTTCTTTATTTTCATTAACTTTATTATTAATTATATCGATACTCATAATCTTATCAATTTTGTTATTAATTTCATAAAAACTATATTCAAAATAATTTTCAAAGTCAAAACATTCACAATCATTCATAATTACATCATTAATTTTTAAATCATCTTAAATTCATTCATTACGGAAATCTTGAAATCACAAGCATTCAAATTCAAACATTCTGTGTCAACAATATACTTACTTAAACCAAATTTATGGCTCCTAGCAACTCCCTTGAAACTGGAGCCTCCCCTTTTAGCTGTTCGCAATCTTTTTGCATGTCATCCTGTTGAATCAGCTCTCCTTCCTCGTATTCGTAGTCGTATATCGCATTGCATTGTCTTCGATGAGGTCCTCTGTCTGAAGATTGGTTTCTGCTTTGATATTGTCCTCTGGATCCAAATTGTTTTTGATTTCTATCATAATTTCTTCCGTTGTAATATGCTTCTGTTTTAACTGAATTTCTTCTGATGTCCCAACATTGATACTTGAAATGACCATTTTTGGAACATTGAGAGCATTTTACGTTTGGGCATTCTGCTCGAATATGTCCTT
>CAUHTR010004593.1:0-24449 GCA_959609185.1 Schmidtea polychroa | reverse complement strand
TTATAATTTAGACCAGGGAACCGGGAACCGGTGGCTCTGGAGCCACATGCGGCTCTTAGCTTCAAAACCTGTGAATAAAACTTTGAATAATATTTTTAAAAAAATTCGCTGCTGCCATCTAATGTTTTCAGTATGTTTCTGAAATCATCACCTAAGACACAAACGAAAAATATTTAAATTTAAATAATAAATCTATTGCTCAGCAATCTATTCTAAACCAATAAATTACCATAGCAACCATTTTCTTAAATTATTTTTAGTCGCGGTTATATAAGTTTCGTGAATTAGTTTTCTAGTGTTTTTTGAATTGGTAAGGTTTTATTGCTGTGCATTACAAAAATTTATTAAATAATTAAAGTTATTAAATTCAATTGAATTATTGAACCACAATGAATGCAAGAAAAAGAAAAATCATTGATGAAAACAGAAGTTTCAATAAAATGTGGACTGAACGATTTGCATTTATAGAAGTTAATGGGAAACCTCAATGTTTGATTGGAAATTTAAGAATGCAGAACAATAAATCAAGCAATATAGAACGACACTTTGATGGGAAACATTCAGATTTCAGCGAGAAGTATCCAGACGGCGATAGTAGAAAAAAAGCTATTCAAGAATTACAAAATAAAACATTACTTCAGGAAGGATGTTTTCAAATTGGGTGAAATCTTCATCAACTTCAAATGAAGAAAGTTTTGAATTGTCATTAGAGATTGCGAAAGCTGGAAAGCCGTTTATAGATGGTGCATTTATCAAACAGTGCATGTACAAGGTTTCTGATACGCTCTTCAAAGATTTTAAAAATCATGATGATATATTAAAAAAAATACAAGATTTACCTCTCTCAGCTAGAACTGTTAAAGAACGTATCATAAATATATCTGCAGAAGTATCAAACATGCTACTTTCAGATATTAATGCTGCAGAATTCATATCGCTTGCTGTTGATGAATCTACAGATGTTACTGACATATCGCAGTGCTGTGTAATGGCTAAATATATAACATCTTCAGGTGTTCAAGAAGAGCTACTTGAAGTATTGCCACTTAAAGGACACACTACAGGTGAAGAAATTTCGGAAAGTATTGTAAAATGTTTAAAGAGTAAAAATATAAATATTGATTGTATAGCATCCATTGCAACGGATGGAGCACTGGCGATGATTGCAAAAAATAAAGACTTTGTTAAATTGCTCTCCAATTATATTTCTCACGAAATAATTTCATTTCATTGTATTTTGCACCAAGAAGCTTTAGTTGCAAAATCGTTAGGAATAATACTAAACCTAAAAAAGTAATGGATGTAGTTATACCCATAATAAATTTCATCAAGGCTCGAGCGTTGAATCACAGATTATTTACTGCACTTTTAGAAGAAGTCAATGCTAAATATAAAGATTTGCTTACATTTACTGCTGTACGTTGGTTGTCACGAGGCAAAGTGTTAAATCGTTTTTCCGAGTGTTTGCAAGAAGTTATTATTTTCTTAAGCTCGAAAAATTATAACGAAGAACATTTTAAACTTCTTACAAACTATGAATGGCTTGAAAACTTTTACTTTTTACTAGATATGACAAAATATTTTAACAAACTTAATCTTAAGTTGCAAGGAAAAGGAAATACTGCTTTACAGTTATTAGAAGAAGTTCTTACTTTTGAGCAAAAACTGGAGCTGTTCAAGGTGGATATATCTAACGATCAGTTTGTATATTTTGATAGTTTAAGAAATTACAGATTAAATTTAACCGAAGAGAAAACAGATTGTAAAATATTCGCTGATATAATCACAACAATTTCAAATTCATTTGCAAGCAGATTTCAGGATTTCAAGAAGTATCAGGAAACATTGAAATTTATTTTGCAGCCATTGCAGTGCAATTTAAAATTAATAGACATAAAAGCTTTCCTTGGTATTTCTATTGCAGAACTTCAGCTTGAGTTTTGGAAATTCAAAATAAAAGTATATGGGTAGAAAAACTTCAACACATGGTAACACAAATTGAAACATATCAACCAACTATGGAGGACACGCCACAGGATATAATATTCAGATGCTGGAATACATTTCCGAATAATTATTCAAACACCAAGAGCCTTGCACTTGGCCTTTTGACACTCTTTGGTTCTACGTACAATTATGAACAATTTTTCTCTTCCATGAACTACATTAAAAATAAGTACCGGAACAGGCTGACAGATGAAAGTTTAAAAGCTTTGTTACAATTAAAAACCACCAAATATGTGCCAAATTTAAAAAAGTTGGCTGGAATGATACAAGTTCAAAAGTTCCACTAATAAATGTTTAATATTATTTGATTCATAACTTCAATATTATATTATCATAATTTTCATAATTTAATATTATATTATCATAAACTTTAAAAAATACTGAAAAATTAAAAATATTTATTTTGTTTTATTTATTATAAAGAAGGGAAAATCCTGCCATTAAATAAGATAAGTCATTTCGTAATATACAAATTTTTTAATGCTACACAAGTTTTTAGCTCGAATTTGTTTGTGACTGCGGCCCTTAAATTTCATTTTTTTGAAATTTTTTGTTGATTTGACTCTTTACTTAAAAAAAGTTCCCGACCGCTGATTTAAACTATACATTGTACTTAATCAGAAAAAGTTTCCTTAACTAATAATTGTAATTTAATTAAAAATAATTTTGAACTCTAACACAAATAAAAAAAATACACTGAAGAAATAACATTTTTCGCTAGTTGTAAGTATCTAGTTGTAACTAACTGTTTGTAAGTTCTTAGTATCTAGTTATTAGTACACAGTTGTTAATATTTAGTTGTTGGTATCTTGTTGTAAGGACCTAATTGGGTGGCAAGAAATCAATACAAGAATCGGATTGCAAGTATCAGATGCAAGACTTGCAAATTCAATATCTTAGTATCGTGATTGACTATTTAGTTATTGTCAAAGAATCATTTTATACAACAATTTTATTTCAAAATAACATCTTTATTTAATTTATTTAGTGATCTGAATTTAATGATCTTAATGATCTGAAAATGTATTCTAAGTACTATCAAATTAATTTAAGCCTTGACAAATTAATAAATCAGTTTAAAAACGTTTATTGACATGTTGCAACGTGTTAGTATCTCGTTAGTATCTTGCTTGATATTTCTTAGTACCTAGTTGTAAGTACTTAGTATCTAGTTGTGGGTATCTAGTTGTAGGTACCTGGTACGTGGTTGCAAGTACCTGGTTTTTGTACTTGGTTGATAGTGCTTAGTTCTTAATATATAGTTGTAAATTGTAGCTATTTGGTTGGTAATATTTAATACCTAGTTATCCTTTAAGACAGTGTTTCCCAAACTTTTGGTACTGCTTATCACCTTGATCATTTTCATTATATAATGTACCCCTTTGCTTTAAAATTTTTTTAAAAGATTAAATTTATAAAATAATTGTAAAAATAAATTTAAAACGAAGCGATTTACATTTTATTTACATTTATATTTATGCTTTGATTTTTAAACTTGGTTTATTTTTAAAAATCTATTATTGATTCGAAAATATAAAGAATAAATAAAAAACAAGATTATATTTATATTTTACTGTATTAATAAAATTTTAATAAGACATTTTAATCTAATTAAATTAATTTTATTTATCTTTTAATATTTAGATAATAGAAGATTGAAAAGGCCTACGTACTCCTAAAAAATCCATCGCGTACCCCGGTTTGAGAAACACTGTCAAGAAGAAAGACATATTCTACTAGCTTATTTAAGAAGAGATTATTATAAGCAAATATGTGATTTTGAATAAATTTTATTAATTAATTAATTTTTTTTTATGTGTTAAAAATATCCTACCAGTTGTAAGTACTTGGTATCTAGTTGTTGAATNCCCGTCTTTGAAATTTTTATTAAAATTTTCAAAATAATTTCGTTATTTTCTTGTTGATTTCTTTATTATTTTAAAAATTTTACATATTTATTATATGCAAGTCGGTACCACTGTCTGGCTTTTTGGTGTCCTTTTATTAAGCAAATCAAACAACCCAACATAATAATATTTATTCGAAATGAACACAATTACACTTTTCTTTTATTAAACACTTTTGTAAGATGATATAATAATTTCCAACGAATTACTTACATAACCAGGTCACTAGACCTTGATATCTATTGAATGATGCGGGAATGCTTGTATAACTAAATTAAGTAAGTATGTTTGTCTTCTGTTTCAACAGTATCACTTAAACTAATAATTCTCCCTTTTGTAGATTACGCAATTCAATGTACTATAAATAGTATAACGACTGTGTGTTCCGTTTAGATTTTTGAAGTGAATAAAGATTTCTGTGAAACTATGTCTTCTTCTAACATGGCGACCACGCCAGGACTCTAGAACTATATCAAGCCACCTAATCAATTGCTGGCAAATGGTGATTTAAAAATTTTTATTTTGGAATTGAAGAGATTTTTCGAAGTCACTCAACAACCGCAAGAAATTCAAGAAATTGTTACCAAGGCCTTTCTGTCGGTAGAGTTGATCCAGAAATATGAAGAAGTACAGAGCGATTATTCAGGCTATGAAGAAAGATTAAGAAAAGCGTTCTAGCCAAAGAAAAATCTAGCCATGGATCTAGACGCAGCTTTGAGATATCGAAAAGGAAATGACTCGTGCACCGAATTTTTCAATAAAGTGGAAAAGTGGAAATAAAAATAAAAAATAAAGTGGAAAACCTCTTTCTCTTAAAAATTTTTATAAGCAAGCAAGAATCAAAATATGCATAACAATTCTACTCCCGCCGTCTACCAGTGCTTAATAGAATTGCTCCTATATAGCTATTAAGCTATAACTACACGCCTTTACCAAACTCTTTTCCACTATAATTATCGATAATTTCATAGGTATATCCTTAATAAGGAAAAACTTTAAAACATTTTTTGAATCATTTCCATTTCATAAATACCCTGAATGGAATGAAATTATCTTCCCACTTAACTTAACAGGCCACACTTGGGCACTATTTTACTTAAATAAAACTAGGAAACTAGCTACCCTTATAGACCCTACTTGCGGACACAGCATTAACAAACACGAAACAATAGTCAATGATATATTAAACACTATACTTAGTATGCAAAATATAATATCACCTATAATTATCACAGCTACCGAACAACAATACCCCACGTGCTCAATAGATGACTCAGGTTTTTATATTTGCCACTTTGCACTTTGCCTTAATAAGAATAATAGCATAATCTCTTCACCTAACATTAACCTAATTAGATCACAATTAAGAGAAATTATTATTAAAACGATAACTGAAAGATTACCCAACGACAATATTAATAAGTACAAGAACTTTTTAATAACCTCAATATACAATTAAATAACAATGACATAACCCCTGAAATAGGTCTAAATGAGATTTCCAAAATACATGCCTCTATTTTTCCTAACAAATATGACAAACCCCTAAGCATAATGAATAGCAGCGACAAAACAAAACAAAATGAACTGACCTACCAAATAAGATACAATTATAATAAGATACCTAAAGTAACTCTGAATAAAATTCTTAATAACACTGTCCAAATTATTCCCCCATCGAGTGAAAAAATAATAGATAGCTTTAAAAAACCCTTAATAAATATTGAAAACCCACAATACAACAACTCAACCAAAGAACCCGAACAAATTACTAATAAGATAATAACAATTAAGGAGATTAAGGATAATATTATTAATCTAAACCTAAACTCATCACCTGGCGCAGATAAAATAACCTATAAGGAATGGCGACAAATTGACCCTGAACTATCTTTTTTATGTTCCCTCTATAATAACATTCTTAGAAATATTAAAACTCCTACTAGATGGAAAAACTTTAAGACTAAATTGATTATTAAACCCCACAAGGAAAATACCAGTTTTGAAGTCTCTTCCTGGCGCCCCCTTGCAATACTTGACACAGCTTATAGGATTTTTTCAGCCATAATTAATATAAGACTACTCGAATGGATAGGAACTGAAGGCCTGATTAGTATAAACCAAAAGGCTATAGGCATACCAGATGGCTGCGCTGAGCATAACACTGTACTTACACTTATTAAAGAGAGAGCAATTCGCAGTAATGGCGACATTAACATAATCTGGTTAGACCTCGCAGATGCATTCGGAAGTGTGCCGCATCAACTCATATGGCAAACACTAACAGATTTAGGCATTAATAACAATACACTTAATATGTTTAAGGACCTATACAATAATTGCAAAACATACTTTGAATGCGAAGGGCAACTTACAAATGAAATAGAAATATATAACGGAGTTAAGCAAAGTTGCCCAATGTCAATGACATTATTTTGCATAGCAATAGACTTTATTATTAGAGACATACTTGATAAATTCCCACTAATATATAAACAATACAATGTCAGCATATTGGCGTATGCTGACGACATTGTTCTAATATCCGAGTCAAGAGAAAACATTAGGATGATATTAGAACATATAACTAATCTTACTAATAAGGCTAAATTAAAATTTCGACCTAGTAAATGCGGCTACTTCCAAATACATAAAAACCATTCTGACACACCATTAACGATATATAACGAAATAATACCCATAATTGATAAAGATAATATATATAGATACTTAGGAGTAGGATTCGGTGAAAAAAGTAAGCATAGTATAGATGACATATTAAATAAGGCATTGGCCGAATCCGAAAAGATATTCACCTCAAACTTACATCCAGCACAACAACTCAATGCATATAAGACGTTTATACACTCACGATTTATTTTTCCCTTTCGCACATGCAAAATAAACCATAGAGTAGTTCAACAACGCGATAAACAACTTGGCTTTGACCAGAAAATTAAAAGACTCATTAAGAACGCGCTACAAGACATACACCAGAATATGAATAATGATTTCATTTATGCGAGTTGCTCTCGAGGAGGCTTAGGAATCACCCCAACTATCGACGAATATTTAATACAAAGTATTACACACCTAATTAAAATATTAAACTCCACAGATATTAAAATGAGAGACTTTATAGTACAGGAATTAATTGAAACCGTTAAGTTTAGGCACCATAACAAAGATATTAATATTAATAAGGCACTTGACTGGTTAAACGCTGACATTACTGGGGATATTAGTGGCACCATTACTATTTTTTCTAAATTTAGAGATTCCGCAAAAAGAATACGCGAAAAATTTAACATTTCATGTAAAATAATATTAATTAAGGGACTTTTTAATCTCGAAATAAATTATAATAACGAAATAAATTATATAAATAATGAAAATATGGGCTCTACATCATCTGCACTACACACAATTACTAGCAAATGGTATGCCGAGCAATGGCACAATATGGTGCATCAGGGACATATAGCAAAAACAATAGGAAATAATAAGTTAGTAGCATACCTTATCAAAGAGCATACACTAACTGACAACCAATACTTTTTCTTGATTAAAGCCCGTAACAATAGTCTCAGTCTAAATTATAGTGTAAATAGACATAAGGAAAACCAAAATATATTATGTAGGTTATGTTGGATAGACTGGGAAACACAGGCACATATCTTTAATCACTGCACACACACCCAAAATGCAAGGAGAAATAAACACAATCATGTATTAGAGACAACACTAGAATACCTAATATCCAAACAATTTGAGGTTGATGTAGAGAGAGCGCCACCGGGAGTGACCACCACACTTAGACCTGACTTAATAATTAAATCTAAACGTAATAATAAAATTCATTTATTAGATATAAAAGTCCCTTATGACCAGCTTGAAAATTTTGAACTCGCACGTAATAATAACCGAGATAAGTATATGAGCCTTGCCCTAGAGACCGGTAAAATTAATAAAACCAAAACAACCTTATCCACTTTAGTAGTAGGGACCCTAGGCACGTGGGACATTGAAAACGACAAACACCTTACCCAGATAGGCCTCACTGATAAGGAAATACACACACTTGCAAAAAAATGCATAAAAACAGCAGTAATAGCTAGCTATAAAATTTACATGGACCATATACTTAACACAATATAGAATGAAGTTTTTGCTATTTGCCTATATAATACTTTTAATTATATAATACCCTATTGTGTATAATTATCTATATATATATATATATATATATATATATATATATATATATATATATATATATATATATATATATATATATATATATATATATATATATATATATATATATATATATATATATATATATATATATATATATATATATATATATATATATATATATATATATATATATATATATATATATATATATATCGTAATTTGATACCTACTATATCTAATACCTACTATATCTAATAACGTCCACTACTATTCTTATTATACCTCGGGATGGTACTATTGTTATTATACTCACTATTGTTTGCTATGACTGTTGATTGAGATATGCTGATCCTGTTTAATATTACCTATATTACCTACGGTGCCTTGTGATGGCTTTTATTAACTTTTTATCAACTGTGCCTTGTGATGGCTTTTATTAACTTTTTATTAACTGTGCCTTGTGATGGCTTTTTATTAATTTTTATTTTACTTTTGCATCGTGATGGCTTTTCTAATTTTAAAATTTTACTGTTTTTGTGTGACTTGTCTTGACTTTCCAATGATAAATTATGGTGTTATGTCTTTAATGATGATGAACGATACGAATATGATAAAAATATGCCGGAACGAAAGCACTAATGTCCCATAAACTATACATGCGAGCCCCGAATAGATTGCCCAAATGAAGCTGAACTGAATAATGCTGGAATGATGACCAATAAACTATACAAGCGAGCCCCGAATAGATTGCCCAAATGAAGCTGAACTGAATAATGCTGGAATGATGACCAATAAACTATACAAGCGAGCCCCGAATAGATTGCCCAAATGAAGCTGAACTGAATAATGCTGGAATGATGACCAATAAACTATACAAGCGAGCCCCCGAATAGATTGCCCCAAAAATGCCCGATGACTTGAATTCATTTTCAGAAGCAGTCCTGTACTTTGAAAAATACAGGACTAGAGAGGACCTACTAAAGCAATGAATGTGGAAGCTTCTGGCACTGCGCCGAAACTAGTCCCTTTAAAAGGACCAACCTGTCTCTTAGGAGCAGGATTTTTATTAAATAAAATTCTGATAAATCGGCCAAGAACCTGAAAATCGAAAACAACGAAGAAATATCTCACCCAAATGCCCCTCTAAATGACCTTTCTCCTGAAGCATCCAGGACTTCAGACAACTGGAAAATTGATAAAATGCGATCCTATTGCCCTGCCAGGAAAATCTACCATATGAAAGGAAGCTATGAAAATATTACTTTATCTCCAAATAGAAGAACATATGCAGAAATAACTTCTGAAAGAAACATTATGCCTGAAAACCTTACTCCGATAATTGATAAATATGCAATGAAGCCCTTAAGTTCCAGAGATGAAATCGAAGACGAACAAACGAAGTCCTTTTGTCCAAATAGAAGAACATATGCAGAAATAACTTCTGAAGGAAATCTTATTCCTGAAAACCTTACTCCGATAATTGATAAATATGCACTGAAGCCCTTATGTTCCAGGGATGAAATCGAAGACGAACAAACGAAGTCCTTTTGTCCAGCTCGGAGGATACATAACAGGGAAAAAACGGTAATTTTGATAAGATTTATAATAGTAATAATAATGTTTCTACTTATAATGTTCCTAATTATACCAAATCTTACTATAATTATAATAAATCTACTCCTAACTATAAATCTAATATTAATCATGAATCTATTAACTCCAACGACCTATATAATGGTGATGTTCCTAATTATACCAAACCTAACTATAATTATAATAAATCTACTCCTAACTATAAATCTAATATTAATTATGAATCTGTTAACTCCAATGATCTATATAATAATAATGCTTCTAAATCTACCCATAACTTTAAATCTGCTATTAATTATAAATCTACCCCTAATTACAATGAATTTACTTATATACCCAACTCCAATACCCCTAATAACAACTGCAAATCTTTTGATGAAAATTCTAATAAAAACTTTACTGACCAAGATCAATTTACTAAAAAATTCTTTACTAAAAAAATTAATTTTATTATTAAAAAAATTATTAATTATTATAACGAAAAATGCACAGAAGTCCCAAAAAATAATGGATTTTCTAGAGCATTAATTAATAATATTACAATTAATATTCTAGAATTTATTTTAAATAATAAAATGGCCATTTTTAAAAATAATACTAAATTGTTTAAATATCACACTTTTAAATATCCTCTTTCTCTTAAAAATTTTTCTCGTGTTCCTTCGGAACACGAGAAAACACGCAGCTCGCCGGCCTTCGGCCGACTCGCATCTTCAAAGACGGTCACCTTCAGCGAAAATCTTGTTAGTTCTTCATCTACATTCGATAATTTAGTTGAAATACAAACTTCTAATCCACAAACTACTGATACCTTTCTTACTCCTGTGAATATGGCCAACTATTTATCTAACTCTCCTGATGCTCACACTATACCTCAAACTCTTTCTAATAAAAACCTTGGAACCTCCTCGAAACGTCATTATTCTGAGCCTATCCCTAATGACTTCATCCATAAGCCCAAGGATCTTAGAAACCTTCCTCCAACTTTTAATGAAAATAATAATAATGGTAATGTAATAAAATCTTGTTACGATAAAAAAAGATCTTGTAAGGGTAAATACACAACCCTATATTCTATCTATAAAAATAAAATTAATAATTATGAAAATATTTCTATTAATTACCACAAGAAAGTCAAAATCCATAAACCTCGTTCATCCCCATCCCATACCAATACTGATGAATCCCTTATTGCCCCTCCTCATATTAAACGCTCTCCATTGAATGATACTGCTGAGAATGAGTCTGAACACTCGAACAACTCCCTGTCCACCTCTTGCTCTGAATACACCATTGACACTTCACACTACAGCTGTGACCTCGATGACACCATTGACCCCCTTCCAATATATGAGACCAATTCTCAAACTCCTGACATCCCTCCTCAATCTTCTGTGAATCTCCAGCCAAATACCGATCTTTTCAACTCGGACATAGATGATGTGAGTCTATCGAGCAGCAGTATACCCTCCAACGACCAAGACTCACATCTCCAACTCACAATGTCACCCACTTCTAACAACGTCACTGATCCACACCCAATGACAGCTGCTTCTCTTCATAGTACGCCTGAATTTATTCAACCTAAAACTACTAATGTTACTGAACTTATCAACACCCCAAAAATCACCGCACCTACTCCTTCTGAATCTGAATGCAACGAAATCCAAGAGGCATTAAGAATACAATCACAAATGGAAGTATTTAATAAAACTATACAAGTAATTGCGACTAATATCCCTGCCCCATCTCCTAAGTACCTCACTCCCATAACACTTGCCAAGCACACACGCAATACCTTCGTCCCAAAAACGCCAGATGAGAGTGAACTGGACAACAAAATACTTCTCAAACTTAATGGTAGGGGAAAAATTGAATGCAGATCGAAATGCAGGACAACACTATGCAGTCCTATTTCTGTCCATAATCGTAAAAAAATCTTTAAACACGTGTGGGACTTTCATAGATTAAAAATTGATGAAAATACACTTATTGACTGCATTCAATGTAGAGCCCCTGGTGAGAATAAATTTGCGCCAAATCCTATAACCTTCAAACAAATTTATAATCACATTGTCCACTTTCAACACATAGACCAATGTGATCTTGAATATATGAGCCGCGCTGAAATACGGATATCACCCTCCAATAACCTTACCTGTTTCAACTATAGTAAAAATCGCAATAAATGTAAAACCACCTTTGACATAGACACCCCCCTTATGACCATTATTAACCACATAAAGGTCAAGCATAAAAAACTAATCTTTTACCCTGACGAGGAGGTATACTGCTTTTGTGGATCATGGATCTCTCATCACCTTGTCCGACAACATATCCTCGAAAATCACCCTGAACCTTACGTGTATCCGGGCAATATCCCCACTCCGCTTGTGATCTCCAGAGTACAGGATAGCTTCCCCGATAATGTGAACAACTTACGCCCAATACTTGAGTCGCAAGAATTCGAGGCTACATTCTCTGAAAGCGAAATTGTCAAACGACCTCTTCCTGATACCCTTATCTTCGGTAATAATGTTGTGAAGGAGTCGACATGATGGTCACAACACGCAATCAAGGCATACATCTTCTCAAATGCCTTGAAAAACTCCTCTATCTTTGTAGACCCTTTCATAGGAAATGCACTTATCCAGCATAACTACGTAACCTTCTTTGCCACCTTTCCTTTCTCTGAATTTGCTCACTGGAATGAGATTATCATGCCCATGTCTGATGGTAAGGACAACTGGTTCTTTTTTCTACTTGACAAACACCGTAGACTTGCTGTCCTCATTGACCCGCTTCTTGACGATAGCCTTTCTACTCACCTCTTATTAGCTCAAAATATTCTCGAAACCATTCTTGATCTCCAAAAAATTGTTAGCCCTGTCAAAATTGAACTTCAAAACCCTGAATACCCTCGCTGCTTCATACCTACTGACTCTGCCTTCTATATATGTCACTTTATCGAATGCCTTATTAAACGTAAAAAATTAACTAGTCCTAACATACCTAATATGACAAATGATATTAAAACTACTATAAATAATTATAATTATTGTAAATTGCCAAATGATGATGTGCGGAAATTCCGACCATTTATCAACTGTCTAATTATTAATCTAAATAATAATCTAATAGAATGCGATGCTGCTTTAAGTGAGATTGAGAGAATTAATGGAAGCATTAATCCTCATAAATACATCACAAAGAAAGCGTCGGACATAATTCACAAAAATTATAAGGTTAGTAAAGAACTAGTCTTTACCAAGAGACAAAAATATAAATTTGCCCCTAAAGAGGAAATCTCCAAAATTTTAAATAATGAAGTGAAAACTCACACACCAAATATGGATAATATCTTGAAACTTTTCGCTAGCAAAGCCTCTGTTTGCACCTTTGACCTTAACTATCAGTACCCAACACTCTCCGAATCATTCACCATCACTCCCTTTGACATTGATGACATTAAAAGTATCTTCTGCCAAATTGACAATACTGCCCCTGGTACTGATAAAATCTCTCTAAGCGACTGGAGAAAGATATCTCCTAACTTTGAGCTCATCCTTGCCTTATGTAACAACATCCTTCGTAATTCCAGATCTCCAGTATGCTGGAAATCCTTTCGTACCCGACTCATTCTTAAATCTGGTAAAGCTGAAATAAGCCACGAGGCTAACTCCTGGAGACCGATCTCAATTATGAACACTGCCTATAGGATATTTGCCTCACTAATGAATAACCGTCTTCTTGAATGGATCAGTAACGGAAATCTCCTAACAACTAACCAAAAAGCTATCTGCGCACCGGATGGATGTGCGGAACACAATCTTATTCTTCACCTTATAAAAGACTCCTCCTATCGCAAGAAAAATGATCTACATATCATCTGGCTGGATATAGCAGATGCCTTTGGATCTATTCCTCATGAACTCATTTGGCACACTCTTTCAGAGATGGGTCTTCACACCACTACCATCACTCTTCTTCAAGACATGTACAACAATGTACAAACCTACTTTGAATGTGAGGGAGAAAAATCTGATTATACACCAATATATAAAGGTGTAAAACAAGGCTGCCCCTTGTCAATGACTCTGTTCTGTCTTTCCATTGATTTCATACTCCGCAATGTCTTACAAACTCATCCTTTTCTTTTTCATAATCACAACATTAGCATCCTTGCATATGCTGATGATATTGTGCTCATATCTGATTCTTACTCCAATATCAAGTCGGCCTTATCTCTTACTGTTTCCCTTGCAACAAAAGTCAACCTTCGTTTTAAACCCTCGAAATCTGGATACTTCCACGTTGATCATGACTGCAACTACCAACCCATTCTACTTTATGGCGAAACCTTACCAAAAATTGATGATTCTAATATGTACAGATATCTAGGGGTAGACTTCTCTCATAAAACTAAACACTGCATCAAAGAAAGACTTGACTCTGCAATTCAAGACACAGACAAAATTCTCAACTCTCATCTACTCCTTCGCAAAAAATTATTGCCTTTAAAGTGTTCATCCACTCCCGCTTGAACTTTACCTTTAGAAACTGTGTTATAAACCACAACATCCTTGACTCTCCGCGCAACATCCTTCGTAGCTCTGAAATACAACAATATGGATTCGACCTGCAAATAAAACAGGGCATTAAAAGATCCATTGGAGATAAGATAATGCAGCTGAATGACAACTTCTTATATGCAGCTTGCAAGCTTGGTGGTCTCGGACTTGTGTCATCCATTGACGAATACCTTATTCAAAGCATTGTCCAGCTTATTAGGGCATTAAACTCTAGTGATCTTAACTTTAAGACTCTCATTACTGCCGAACTTATCGAGGCTAGGGGACAGGGAGATTTAAATGTTGCACTGTCCTGGTTGAATGGCCAACTCTCTAAAAGCTACCCAACCTTCTCCATCTTCTCGAAATTTAAAAAATCTGCCCGACGTCTGCTTCACCAATACGGTATATCTACCAAAATAGTAATGCTTGAGGACCTTCTACAGCTTGAAATAAAATATAAGGATCGTATCAATTACTTCTCCCTGGGTAATGTGGATAGAACGTCAGCTGAACTGCACTCTATTATTGGTCTTATCTATGCTGAACGTTGGTGTGCGATGAAATGCCAGGGTTATATGGCAAAAGCAATTAGCGAAAGCAACATTGCTGACTATTTCTTTAAAAGTGACATCCTTCCTGATGCCCAATTCCTTTTTCTTATTCGCGCACGCAACAACCTTCTAAAACTGAACTACTCACCTCACCGCCTAAAGACTAATAAATCTATACTCTGCCGGCACTGCCATGCCCACCCAGAAACACCTGCACACATCTTCAATCATTGCCAAGCACGTATTAATGCAAGACAAAATAAGCATGATAATGTCTTAGAAACTGTGGCAAACTTCCTTATATCCATTAACTATGAAGTAGACATAGAGAAAACACCTGAAGGTACCAACTCCACTCTTAAACCCGATCTTCTTCTAAAATCTAAGCGTATCAAATCTATCCATATCTTAGACATTAAGGTCCCTTTCGACTCCAGAGAAAACTACGACAACTCTAGGAGAAATAACTATAATAAATATAAGGAACTAGGCGAGAAAATTGGTAGACTCCATAAATGCCCACACACCTTACATGCCCTCGTAATTGGCACCCTTGGTTAGTGGGATAAAAATAATGACTCTATTCTTAAAATTATTGGCCTATCCAATAATGAAATAAAGGAGCTAGCCAAAAAAGCTTGTGTAGCTGCAATCAATAGCAGCTACCAAATATATCGTCAACATATATATAAAAACTAATTATACTTATATATTTATCTTATTGTAGCCAAAGCATCTCCTATTTATTTGCTTTCTATGGTTATTATATATCACCCTCTACCAATTTCTTTTCATATCTCTTGTTAAACCAATCTTGAAACCCAGATATTGATATATAATATGTACTCAGAGCATAATCCTATCCTATTTGTGTACTATGGCTATTATCTATATTATTATCTATTATCAATCTAGTAAATAAATATCTACCAAGTAAATAAATCCAATAAATAACTAAAATACTCAATTACTTTAAAATTTAAAAATCTAAAACTCTCTAACTCAACCAACCTCCTATAAAATAACCTAATGACCATATATTCCTAATGTTGTAATATTATTATTCTTAATGTATTTAATATAATATTATTATTATTATTGTTAATATTATCATTATTAATAGTATTATTATTTTGATATTATTATTATTATTATTATTATTATTATTATTATTATTATTATACCTATCATCTATCTATAATGTACTACGTATAAATGTCAATCACCGAATGGGTTAATGTAGGAATCCTTGTAGGGGTTCTGCCTATTTGGTGGTCTTTTTAGTTGTTCTTATCAATACTATAATGATCTTTATTATACTATCATTACTATAATCACCAACTAATACTACCTTCTATACTTATCCCAACCATCATCAACTCCTTTCAATATATACTATAATAAGTATTATAATAAACGCTATAAACCTTGCAAAGGAGCCTTCCTGCCCCGACATTTATTTATTTCAGATATAAAAATTCCTTCGGAGGACGAAAAAATCGTACGCAGCTCGCCGGCCTACGGCCAACCTCCGAAAAACTTTAAAAATGGATTAATGATATCTACGACAGTAAATACAACAAACAATCCTCCTTACGCTCAACCGAAACCCACTGTGAAAATATGGAAACCCAAACTATCCACCTATATAAATCTGCCAAGACCACACTACTCTTTCCCAATTCCGAAAAGAACATCCGACGTCAATGAACTTGCAAACTCAATCCTCTCAGCCTATCCAGACCTATCTCAACCTCTAAACACTGATCATATGCACCGATTTTTGATGATTATGAACCCGAANATCTCAACCACTAAACACTGATCATATGCACCGATTTTTGATGATTATGAACCCGAAGAACTTCGACAATACCAATCTGATAAACTCTGCTCGCCCAGAAATTTACGAACAATATCCTTCTGATAACATCAACATCAGCAACATCATCTCTTCAATCAAAACCGCCTATCCAGACCGATCTGAAAACCTTACTCCTGACGACCTAAATCAATTGATCAAGACGGTTAACTCAATTGTCAACATCAACTCAGACTTCGATAATATTACCAATCAGATCAACTATCACCATTGGAGTCTTCCTGCTCCGAAAATAACCACCCGTCTTTAGAAAATATTCAAACCTCTATTTAATCAGACAGAGGCTGGAACCCCTAAAGGCAATGCTTCTCCTAACCATACTACGAAATCTGTCCAGACTTGCTTTGAATAACTCCTCAGAATTCAATGAGATCCGGCGGAAACTTATACTTATCAGACAGAGGATGGACTTGTTCTGCCTCTCCTAAACAAATAACCTTTCGAATGCATGCCAGGTGCGTCTAATGGGCCATGGCTAATCATTGTGATTAGCCATGTTTATCCCCTACACTGCCCAATGATGCTTACCAGGAAAACAAACGAGAATGAGCCAATGCCAGGAGCTTCAGGAAGGATTCCCCGAAACCAAACCAGACTGAAGTTTTCAGGGAAAACCACGTTCTGATGCGGGAGTTTTTTACTCTAGTATCCATAGTCAATTACAATAAAAGCTGCAGAACTCTAAGGGTGAGAAGTTCTCCCCTTCTTGGCCAAGTGGCCCGTCAATTGATTAAAATAAAATTTGATTTTTTTTTTTTTTTTTTTTCTTGTATAACTAAATTAAGTAAGTGTGTTTGTCTTCTGTGTCAACAGTATCACTTAAACTAATAATTCTCCCTTTTGTAGATTACGCAATTCAATGTACTATAAATAGTATAACGATTGTGTGTTCCGTTTAGATTTTTGAAGTGAATAAAGATTTCTGTGAAACTATGTCTTCTTCTAACATGGCGACCACGCCAGGACTCCAGAACTATATCAAGCCACCTAATCAATTGCTGGCAAATGGTGATTTAGAAATTTTTATTTTGGAATTGAAGAGATTTTTCGAAGTCACTCAACAACCGCAAGAAATTCAAGAAATTGTTACCAAGGCCTTTCTGTCGATAGAGTTGATCCAGAAATATGAAGAAGTACAGAGCGATTATTCAGGCTATGAAGAAAGATTAAGAAAAGCGTTCGAGCCAAAGAAAAATCTAGCCATGGATCTAGACGCAGCTTTGAGATATCGAAAAGGAAATGACTCGTGCACCGAATTTTTCAATAAAGTGGAAAAGCTCGTCGACAATGTTCTTCGACACAAATTAACAAAACCGGCGTTAATGTTATTTTTAATGCAGAATGCAATGGAAGATATGGAAACAAAAAAGAATTGAAATTAAGAGAAGTTAAATCAGTAGATAAGGCCAAGGAAGTGATATCAAGAATGGAAGAAATTAAAAATGAGCTTTCAAGTGAACAATCATTAGCATCTCTACATGAAAATAAATCATATGCGGAGACATCAAAAGTCCGAGAAAAACTCAGTTGTACCAACGGAATAAGACGCCAATATTTTCTAACTCTAGAATCAATGAGGCCATGAACTTCAATATGCCAAATTAAAGTGACTGGAAGAACGGGACCAGGCGATTTAATACTGCAGAGATGTTGGGCGTGTGGAGAGCAAGGACATATTCGAGCAGAATGCCCAAACGTAAAATGCTCTCAATGTTCCAAAAATGGTCATTTCAAGTATCAATGTTGGGACATCAGAAGAAATTCAGTTAAAACAGAAGCATATTACAACGGAAGAAATTATGATAGAAATCAAAAACAATTTGGAATCCAGAGGACAATATCAAAGCAGAAACCAATCTTCAGACAGAGGACCACATCAAAGACAATGCAATGCGATATACGACTACGAATACGAAGAAAGGAGAGCTGATTCAACAGGATGACATGCAAAAAGATATGCGAACAGCTAAAAGGGGAGGCTCCAGTTTCAAGGAGTTGCTAGGAGCCATAAATTTGGTTTAAGTAAGTATATTGTTGACACAGAATGTTTGAATTTGAATGCTTGTGATTTCAAGATTTCCGTAATGAATGAATTTAAAGATGATTTAAAAATTAATATGTAATTATGAATGATTGTGAATGTTTTGACTTTGAAAATTATTTTGAATATAGTTTTTATGAAATTAATAACAAAATTGATAAGATTGTGAGTATCGATATAATTAATAATAAAGTTAATGAAAATAAAGAAAGACCTTTTGCACCTAAATTCGTTTACGAAAGAATGAATGGCAGACCTAGTGTAGGTATTTGGCTGGAAAATAAAATAAAAGTTCATTGTCTTTTGGATACCGGGGCTAGAATAAACGTGATTAGCGAAGATGTTGTTAGTAAATTAAAGATGCGTGATAAAATAGGGGAATCCAATATTATGGTTACATGTGCAAACGAGAGCACACTTAAAATCATAGGAACAATATTACTAAAAGTGAGAATTTCGGGATTAGAATTGGTAATAAGATTCTTTGTGGCAAATAAGATTAACCCGAGCGTAATTACAGGCGTAGAAATGATGAATTGTTTTGATATTAAATTACAGGCAGTAACTAAAGTAAAATTAAAAAATCAATTAACCCTTTGACGTTCTGTGGTATATATATGTACCACGTCTTCAACAAAATAGTTCACCAATAAATAAACATAATTTGGTTTCGCCCTTTGATAAAATTACTCTCATATGCCTAATGATTATCATTGGAATCTTTGGTGTTTATAAAAACATTGTTTTAGTTAATACGATCTCGTTAAATATTTGAAATTTTCAGAATTTTGAGACATTATCTTCTACTCAGATTATTTTAGGTAATCTTTTGTTTTTGAAAACGTTTTTCATATTATATTATTTCACAATGATTTAACTAACATAATGACTATTAAAATAACTTAAATACTATTTTTTTGTACTTCAGAGAACTGAAATAACTTGGTGGTATATATATATATATATATATATATATACCACAGAACGGTAAACATAAATTTAGCGTATTATATAGTTCATTATTAAATTACTAAATTGATAGTACTTAGTGATAGCACAGAAATATAATTAAAATGAAAATACATATTTTAACACTTGCTATTTATTTTTTATGATTTTTATTATAGGATATGTCAAAAGAAAAAAGAATTGTTCACTCAAGAAGAGCCTGTGCTCAAAAAGCAATTTCACTTTTATGGGCGGATAATTCTGAGGACGAAATGGAAAACCTTGATGAGGAAGATGTTACCCTGATTGAAAATGACATTGAAATGGGTATCGACGAAACAATAATAGAAGGTATATAAGCTAGCTACAAATTAAAATGAGCATTTATGGTGACCAAAGTTTTATTTTTATGTTTTTAGACATAGATGTTGATGAGGAATCTAAAGACTTATCTGATGAGTCAGGTACATTATTTCGATTTCCTAATATATTTCAATCGAATTCGTATATTTGTTTCTGTTGCCATTTCAGAACGTGATTCAGATGTGTTGCATTCAACGGCTTTAAATATAAAATGGCAACAGAAAAAACGGAGATTGTTGGAATTCCCTACACCTACAAAACTAGTAGATTTCGGAAAAGTGAAAGTGGATATTGAACCTGCAACTGCCTACTCTTCATTTGAAATCACAACAAATTTTGAAGAGCTTGTAACACTCATTATTGAGCAAACTAAATTGTATGCTCAACAACAGGGAATTATATTCGATGTAACAAGTGAAGAGATAAAAGCATTTCTGGGTATATGCATAATTATGGGCTATAACAGATTACCAATCTCCGTGACTATTGGTCAACTGACAGAGATCTCCATGTAGATGCAATTGCCGATGTGATGACAGTGAAAAGATTTGAATTTATCCTAAAGAAATTGCACTTTAGTGATAATGCTCTTCAGCCACATAAAGACAATCCGGAATACGACAGAGCGTACAAAGTACGTCCACTAATAAACCATTTCAACAAAGCGTTTCAAGCTGCAATGGAAATGGAAAATGAAATGTCAATTGATGAACACATGATTAAGTTCACTGCGAAAAGTGCAATGAAACAGTACGTCAAAGGAAAACCCATACCCTGGGGATTCAAAATGTGGGTCCGAGCATCATCACACTCTGGATATGTTCATGAACTTGACATGTATCAAGGCAAAGTTTATAATGAAGGTCGCCAATTTGGTCTAGGAGGAAGTGTGGTAATGCATTTGGCAAAGAGTCTTCACAACACAAACTGTATCCTGGCAATGGATAATTTCTTCTCCTCGGTAGAGCTGTTTTTCTATTTACGTGAAAACGGTGTTCAAGCTATTGGTACTATCAGAACATCACGAAAACACTTGCCAGATGATGTACGTGCTAACAAGCGTATGAAAGAGGGTGATATTTACTCTTACGTTAGCACTAATGGCAGTATCTCATCAATAAAGTGGATGGACAAACGTCCTATCACTATTCTATCCAATTATGAGACTCCTTTTGAAACCACGGCCGTTATGAGAAGACGAAGAGGTACGGCTGGTAAAATGCCTAAAACTGTTCCAAAAATGGTTTCGACGTATAATTCAATTATGGGAGGTGTTGACATTGCAGATCAACGAAAAGAGGCATATGGAATCGACCGAAGGTAAGCAAAAATTTACAGCCTCTGTGCACATTATAACTCTACATACATTGTTTGTTTTGATTTTTTTACTTAAAGGTCAAAAGTGAAGTTCTACTTACGCATTTTCTTTGACCTACTGGATGTTGGTGTGTGTAATTCCTATGTCATTTTCAAGAAACTAAATGAGGGCAACCTAATGAAGGCTCTTGACTTTCGCAGATCTGTGGCGCTATCTCTCACTGGTCGTTACAGTAGTCGTCAGAGAGCGAAATCAGCCAATCCTCCTTCAAAGAAAATTCGACCGAGTAATGCTGCTTGTCCTACACCACAACATTTACCAGTATTCACAGAAGACAGAAAGCGATGCACATACTGCAGCACCCGAAGACGCAGCAACATTAAATGCAGTTCATGTGATGTTCACCTCTGTCTGAATGCTCAACGTCAGTGTTATTCACTTTATCATATAATTGACTGATTGGATATTTTGCATATTATCGCTTAGTGGTGTATTTATGTACCATCCCAGGTAGTGTCTAAAAAATAAAGAATAAATTATTTTTTGAAAATAATACTCACTAATGGACTAAAATCTGTCGATTGATTAATATTTCAAGCGATAAAAATGCCGGCAACGCTTATGAGCGTCAAAGGGTTAATGAATTTAGAGGAAAACAATTTGAAAGGAATTATCGACCCAACGATTAATAAATTACTTAAAGAATTTTCGGATATATTCATGAAAAATAAATGGGATGTAGGAAAAACACAGTTAATTAAACATAAGATAGTTACTAGAGGTAGCCCAGTGACAATTAATCCTAGACGTCAGCCGATTCATATTGCTCACAAAATACAAGACATGCTAAAAGACATGGAAGAAGCAGGAATTATAAAAAAATGTGACTCGGTGTGGAATAGCCCATTGGTATGTGTGTTAAAAAAGAATAAATCAGATATTAGAATATGTTTGGATTTTCGGGCACTAAATGCAATTACGGAGAGACCTCGATTTCCAATACCAAATATTGAAGAGATGATGGAGCACAGATATTTAGCACTATCGATCTTGGTAATGCTTATTATCAAGTGGAATTAGAAGAGGAATCAAAAATAAAGACTGCATTTTCAACAAAAGATGGTCAATATTGTTTTAACCGAATGCCTTTTGGAATTGCAGCTGCCCCAGCAACTTTTCAAAAATTAATGACTCAAGTTTTGGGTGATCTTAATTGGAGAGAAGCAATTGTCTATTTAGACGATATCCTTATATTTGCAGACAATGAAATCGAACATAAAAAAAGACTAGAAAGAGTTTTCGAAAGATTCAAGAAGCTGGTTTGAAAATAGGCTTAGAAAAATGTTGTTTTAACAAACTAGAAATAAAATTTTTGGGACACATTATAAATAAAAATGGTATTAAGACAGATTATGAAAAGATAAAAGCAATGCAAGAATATGAAAAACCAAAATGTATTAAACGTTTAAGAAGCTTTCTAGGCTTAACAAATTATTATCGAAAATTTGTTAAAGATTGCACCAAGTATGCAAGACTATTAAAAAGGTTATGTGGGTCTAACAAAGATAAACTTATATGGACTGAAGAATGTGAAACAAATTTCAACACGCTAAAGAAAGCGTTAACGTCTACCCCAGTACTAGGATTTCCGGATTTACGAAAAACCTTTATTTTAGATACAGATGCTAGTTTCGATACGATTGGGGGAGTGCTTTCGCAGTTGAGTAGTAATGGACAAGAACAGGTTATTGCATATGGATCAAAGACAATGAATAAGCACGAAATCGGTTACTGCATTACGCGAAAGGAATTGCTTGCAATCTATCATTTTACTCAGCATTTCAAACACTATCTATATGGAAAAAGATTTACTTTAAGAACCTATCATAAAGCTATAACCTTTATGATAAATACAAAAAAGCCAATTACAGCACAATTCCAAACATGGATTAACTATTTAAGTGGGCTAGATATCAAATTAGAATACAGAAAAGGAGAATTGCATGCTAACGCAGATGCCCTATCAAGAAAAGACTGTACTTCATATAGTCAGTGCCAAACAGTTCATGAAAACGCCAAGGTAGATAAAAATAAAACTAAAATATTGGCCATAGAAAATATGGACCAAGAAATAAAAGTAAATAATGAAGGTATAATTTTTAATATACATAAAGACTTATGTCACGCAGGGGTAAAAAAAATTTACGAATATGCACGGAAAAATATGAAAATGAAAATTAGTGAAAACGAAGTTGGAAGAGTGATTGAAAATTGTGAACAGTGTCAGAAACGGAAGACGTGGACAAGACGAACAAATGAACCGCTGATTAAACAGAGGACAGATGAAGTTTTCAAAGAGATATTTATTGATTTCTGCGGACCATTTAAGAAAACAATTCATGGAAAACAATATATTTTAGCTATAATTGATCAATTCAGTAGGTATATATCATTGACGGCAGTTGCTCATCAGGATGAAAAGACGACGGCAAAGATTTTAAGAGAAAATTGGATTTGAAATTTGGTGCCCCTAAAATCATTCACTCCGATAGAGGAAAAACATTTGAATCTCAACTCCTTTTAGAAGTGTTGAAAACTCATCATATTACAATTATATATTCAAGCCCATATCATCATAGTACAAACGGTTTAGTTGAGAGGCAATTTAGAACTATAAGGGATGCAATTGCAATTACGTTAAAAGACAAACGGCATAAAGATTGGGCAGAAATATTGCCAGATGTGGAATTTATGTTAAATGCGACGATACAGCAGACAACCGGATTTTCGCCCTCTGAAATAATATTTGGGCGGAATATTTGTAGACAATGGATGGAAAAAGAATTTGGATATACAAAATAATGATGCTAATAATCGGAGAAGGGAGATCGTGGAGGGAATTAAACATAAACAAAACATAGAAAAGAATTTAATTACACAAAATTATAGGAATTTTGAAGTTGGAGACCAAGTATTGGTTAAAAAAGAAAATACTAGAAAGATGGATGAACGTTATGAAGGGCCTTATGAAATAACTGGAAAACGACATGACAGAAGCTATGTTC
>CAUHTR010004592.1:0-15696 GCA_959609185.1 Schmidtea polychroa | reverse complement strand
ATTTATTTCAATTAATTTATTGATATTTATTTTAATTAATTAGTTTGTATTTTTTTAATTTTGTCAATTATTATCATATTCATGCTTGTCTTTTCATCTGCTACAGCTCATACTTGTTCTCTCTCCTAAAATATTGATTTTTTAAACTATTTTGACTTAGTTACCCTTTACTCATTTAGACAACTACAACAATATGATAAATAAATAAGACAGATTTATTTTTAAAGTGACACAATTGATTAACACAAATAATAATTAGCAATTTACATATTCTATGTTGTTTTATAGATAAGTTGAATATTCACTCTTGTTAACGCCCTCAGATTAATCATTCTTTTATAATCTTATTCTATTTCAGATTTCGATGTTAAATTTTCCTAACTTGTGCTTCACGGCTCGATTTCCTCAACTATTTAAAATTTACAGTATTCGAAAGTACTTGAGTATTTTATTATTTTTCAAACATTCGTTCGTTTGAAAAATAAGATTTTTTAAGAAATCATTGTTTTTTTCATTCAATTATGAACAAGTTTTCTAATTATATGATTTGCTATTGGAATAAACTTGTTCGCTTTGTGTAGGGGTCATCAGAGTTACCACTTTGGTGTTTGGTAAACTTTATTCAATATTGGTGTTCTACAATATTCTACATTTAATCTTCCATTATCTATGTCCATGGAATCTCATGGCGGTTTGGATTTTGCTGTCATTATTAAATTAATCAAGCATTATTTTCTGTTGTAGCTGGCATGAAAACCTTCATATAAATTGCTCATTCCTTTTCTGCGCTTAATTCTTCCAATTCGATATCATCAACTATCCAAATAACTCTTTGTAAAATGATTTAATAATGGTTTAGTTTAATTAGGATACTACCAAAATTAGTCACTCTTAGGCGACATTCCTTTATGTAAAAAGTTAAAAAATGAACCCAAAAGTTCGTGCAATGCCATTATCTAGGTATTAGAAAGTGAAGAATCAATTTCAGCTAAATCAAATTTTAATTTTATTTGCATTAATTAATAATTATTAACAAATCTTTCCGACATTAGATTACTAAACTGGAAGAAGAAAATAAGGTGCAATGTCCAATCAGTATCTCTGTAATGTCTGAAATAAAATGCAAATGCACCGAAACAACGTTTAATGTGATTAAATCTAAATTTGGTTTGAAAGTATTCAATTTTTGTATAAGTAATTAAAAAATGTTTTTTTACATAATAAAATCATACTTCAGACCTACAGCGTTCAATTGATTTCATTTTCAATGTTGAAAAAGAAGTCACTTTTAAGGAAAATAATAAAAAATGTGACTGTACTAGCGGATACTCTAAATCTAAACTGTCACAGCCGATTCCTAAAACGATATGCGTATACAGTGAAAATGAATGTCGTCTTTTTCAAATCAAATTACTTAAAGAACTTGTTATAAGAAATTCGTATTTTTCTCAATCACTGATCGATGTTGAAGGCGTTTCAGGAAATAGAAACGATAGGATTTTGGAAAACAATGACCATAAATATTTTCTGAGGTCTATCATATTTAGCCTAGACAGTGATTATGAATGTTATCAAATACGTGATAATCGTTGGTACCATTTTAAAAATAACAAATTGAACGAAGTTGACGAATCATCAAATATATTTGGTAAATGGCATATTCTTTTCTACGAGAAAGTGAAAGAAACCGATAAAACAAAACATGATTTTAAGAAAACTGGCGAACCTTCTGTAATTTCACCGAGAAGAATATGTGTAGAGAATGCTATGATGAGAAATGTGTTTGATTTTGAATATAATTCCAAAACCATCAATAGCTCCAATAAAGCTCATTATCTTCAAATCTCTCTGCATGCTTTCTCAAGTTGTCAGAAATTTGTGAACGAAATTCAAAATGTCATAACTGATGAAATGGAAAAATCAAATTTATTCATGAAGAACATTACTTTATTGCTACAATCGTTCGAATATGTTGAAATTCCTTTGACAGCTGTTAATGAGTTACAATTACATGATGACACCAATATATTTCAGTTTCTTATGAATTTATTGTCGGACGTATCAAAAGAATGGAAAACGGTATGCTTAGAATTGAATTGCTTTTATTTTGTATTTATTTAAGATATTATCAGCTAAACGGTATTATCTATATTTTGTCATGTTACCGTTAAATTTCTCTGCTAATTTAGAAAGAGCATAATTAATCAAAATCTGTTGATTTAATAAACAACATCTTAATAATAAATATGGCAATTATTAGAAATAACTTGATAACGGTCAGTTATCGTAATATAATGTTTGTGTATTTTCAGTTTACTTCTCCTTGTCTATATAGAAGTAATTATGAATTTATTGAGCAATTCGAAGTGCTCTTTTTCTGGGGAAAATTTGAGTAGATTAACTGAACAATTTGTGGGGCCTTGCGTCTAATTAAAATTATTAAATTAATTAATTATATGCGGGGGTTTGTTTTAATTTGTGCTGCTACCCAAAAGTAAATTTAATATTTAGTATATGATGCCACCAAGAAACCAGATATCAAAATATAATCTTTTATAATATAATAATTAGGGCAACCCATTGCAACTTTTTGCAACTTTTTGCAACTTTTGCAACTTTTGACTTTTTTTGGAAATTTTTTGATTTAAAAATTATATATTCATATATAGATTTTTAATTTTTTTTACCATGAAAAATAATTCGAACATTAGAAAATACTGTGCATTATACAATAAGGAGTTTGTAATGGCCCCAAACGATCAGTTGTACTGCAATCTGTGTTCTAAAACAGTCGACCACAAAGAAAATATACGATTGAAAAACACCGAAGAAGTTTTTAAGCATCCACCTTATTATCCCAATTAAATAGCGAAGAACCCGCTAAACAAGACTTTATAAGCTTGAAGAAGAGCGAATTTCTTGAAATATTAACAACCGCGTTAATATCAATCGACCTGCCGCTTCACAAACTACGAAATAATAGTCTCAAAAGAGGCTCTTTAATTTCATGACCTATCCACTTCCATCTGAATCGAGTATGCGAAGATACATTATTCAAAATACATACCCAGCAGTTTTGAATAAATTGAAAGATTATGTCAAAAACAAAGAAATATTTCTTGTTGTGGATGAAACTTCAATCAACTTAGAAAAATACGCCATGGTATTAATAGGAACAATCGAATCTCCTAAAGTTGTTTACGTGGCCAATTTAATACACCTGAAAGCTCCGATAACCCACCAAATTGTAGTCAACATTATAAATGAAACATTTGATATTCTTGAAATTGAAAGTAAACAATTTTTGCTGTTGTTAAGCGACGATGCTAGCTACATGCGAAAAGCAGCCGATCATTTAAAAATCGTGCATCCAAACCTTTTCTCAATTAAATGTATTGCGCACCTAATTCATAATTGTGCAATGCGGTTAAAAATTCACTACAAAGATGCTGATAATATGATTTCTGCGATTAAGTCAATAACGGCAAAAAAAAAGAAAATAAAAGAATTCTTTCTAAGGCAGGCAATATTCCAGATGTTATTGTAACACGATGGTCAAGTTGGCTTGGCGCTGCATTAATTTATTCTAAAATACTGCCAGATATAAAATTACATTTCAAGGAAATAACTCAAAAGGGAATATTGATCGAAAATGCGAAAACGGCTATTTTTAAAGAACGATAACAAAGAGTTGGAAGAAATATTAATTGTTACAGGGGGTTAGTTGTATTGGCTGATGAGCTTGAAGATTCAAAACATTCAATTGAAAGTGCATTTAAAAAAGAATAAATGAATTCGACTTCAAAGACGACCCTTGTAATTTGAAATCTTATATTCAGGAAAGAATGTTTAAAAACGATCTTAAACAACATTTTGGAGTTGTCTAACGACAAAATTTCGCCAGCAACATATTCTCAGTTAAAAAATTGCCAGCCAACGTCAATTGACGTGGAAAGGAGCTTTTCAATGCTGAAAAGAATGTTAAGAGAGGACAGGAATTATAACGGAAATAATATTCCGTATTACTTTATCTGCTATTTCAATTCAGTTGATGAATAAAAACAATTTGATCCGAAACATTAGACCAAAGAATTATCAAGAATTTTTGCTTGTTTTCCCGTTTACAAAGGAATTCTACGTTAATGATTTTATATTTATATTTTGTAGTAAATAATAAAAAATTTAATATTATTTTATAGTCAGCTTTTATTGCAACTTTTGCAACTTTTTAAGTTTTTTTGCAACTTTTGGGTTGCCCTAATAATAATATACTCAAAATAAATCAATAAGAATAAAATATATAATTACAGCTTAATAACATTGTCGTAATAACACAAATAAATAAGTTAATAAATCACATCTTAATTGCTAACGAATTAATTATATACTGTCTTACAACCATTATCTGAGTGTCAAATTTCTCATCATCACTCCTTGTTCTGAATATGTATATTTACCCTATATTTATCTTTCCCTACCATGTAATAATTCAATCTCAAAATCTTTAGTGTTCGCCCATCTTCTAACAAATTGTAGTTCATATTTGATATTTCCATGATTACGATACTGTGTTTTGGTAATCCCATACTACATCATTCAATAATACTTATTTTGTTTAAATTTTATTCATATTATGAGATATATTCAACATAAAAATCATTTGATAAGTAATGCAACAGCAACGACAATAGAGCTAAATCAAACGTAGAGCCGCAAGCATTAAAGATGTTCAAATTTTAATAAATGATATCTTGAAGATTATCAATAACAAGAAGTTAAAGTATGAATGAAAAAAAAATTTTTTAAATCATAAAATTAGAAAAGAACGAAATTATTGAAAAATTTCGTTTACTTTAAAGAAGAGAAATTGGTAATTGAATTTGTTTGGATTTTAGAGCTTATAATCTGGTAGCTCAGATACTAATATTTCTGATACATTGTACAAATGGAATGATAAATGTTTTTTTCTACATAAGATGCATATTACCAAGTAGAATTAGGTGAAGTGTCTATATTCAAGATAGTTTTTATGAAAAAATAAAAGGTAAAGTTTTAAGCAAATGCCTTAAAAAATAAAATATTTTGCTCTGAATTTGAAAAAAGCTGACAATATACATAAAAAGAAATTAATAATACACAAATTAAAAAAATTTTCTTTTTATGAATTTGGTATACAATATTTTTTTACCAAAATACTATATTTTTGAACAATTAAAGTTTTAGTTTTACAACAATGAAAGAATAACTAATATTAACCATACAAATTAATTTTTGTTAATCTTCCTTATAATAATACTTTCTCTGATCTTGCGAAGAGTTAAATTATCCGAAATAGATAATTTACTCTCGGCACAATTTAAGAAGACGTTAGCACATTGAAAAACTTGATCAATTTCATAAGTTAAACATTCCATATTGTTATCCACATCATGGATAACAGGATTAATAATTATATCATCTTCGATTAATCATGCTCTAGAATTTTCGTCGTTACATCTAACCCAGTTCATCTGATCATGATTTAAGTTATTGTTTGACAATATTCGATTTAGAGTTCTATTAATGGTATGTTATCTTCTAAGAAATTATTAAGGGGCAAATTAAAATTTAAATCGTTGACTGAACCAAATAATCGTTTAAAACAACTTGTAATCGTGTCAATATTTATTGAATACTATTGTAGAATGTTGTCAATTATGTAATCGTACGATTATATAGCTATATATATATATATATATTTATGTGTGTGTTATCTAATTAGATATTTGTATGTTGAAATAACTATGTATATTATGGTTATATGTTTGTTTATTTGTGTAGAGTAAGAAAGTTTGTAGAGCCCTGCTGAGTCTCCTTTAAAAATACTGTCTCGGGACAGCTGGGGTGAATGTATGTAAAGTTGTGACAACTAAATATATAATAATCAAACAACAATAACAATTATATAAATTTACAACTTTTATTCAAAAGATAATTAAAAGACACTTACAATCATTCAAACAGTTCATAAATATAATAAAGGATCCAAATTTCAAATATACCAAGTGTGAATGTTTGTCGTCTTTGATTTTCTTTAATTTCTCTTACAGATTTCTTTTGAGGATTCTTAGTTTTTTTATTGACTTTTTATATTGGCTACTTTTTAATTCTTCAATTTTATTATAGCGATAATTTATTTTTTTATCCTTCCTTTTAAGGTTTCACTATTGAATAACACTAAACTGAGTAACAGTTTTCAGACAATTCATGATACCTCGGTCAAGTGGTTGCATTATCATAGGAGTATTTAGAGGAAAAAAATGTTACTGAAATGTTATTATCATTAGACACTAGCTCGCTACTGAGACAATTAGCACTAACAATAAGTATAGATTAATTTATTAATATTTTGAAAAGAAAAATATCTAAAACGAATTATTAAAAGGATAAAAAAGCGGGATTGAAATTAAGTAAAGAAATTAAGTAAATTTTCTAAGATAAGAAAGGAAATCCCTAGGAGATTTTGAGGATTAAAATTTTCTAAAAAACTGAAAGTCAAATTAAAATATTTAAATGTAAAAATTTTAAAGAAGAAATCAACGAAAATATTTTAAAAATTTGAGAAGAATTTTCAAAATCATTAATTTGAGAATTATCAATTTGTGTAATTTTAAAATTCAATGGCTGAATTTAAAAATCTTGAAAACGTGATGTGGTGGGTGAGTGAGTTGAACTGAACATGACGTCACGCTAGTTGTATTTTTAAATGTATCAGTTAGATCGAAAATTTCTCATCGCAACAATCTTTTTCTGCTATAGTGATGCTGGTACTAATAAAAAAAAATGACTATGACTAATAAATGTGCTAAGCTCCCTGAGAGGCAAGAGGACAGTTTAATACAATGTAACATATTCTGGCAAGAATGCATGCATTCAATGTGTGAGCATAAATAAACTGTTTCAACTGTCTCTAAATTTATGATTGGCATAATAGTACTACTAGAGTAACTCCATTTCGTGAACAATAAAATGACGTCACGATGGTTGGGTGGTCCAAAAATGACCATCTAAGTAACTGATTTTGCTCAGTTCCACTAAATTTAAAAAACTTTTCAAAATTATTGGAAAATGATCAAAAACAATAAATAAATTATTTTGAAATTAAATCAAAATTCAATCCAAAAGCTGATAAATCATTTAAGAAGATTAAAATCTACAAATTTGAGTATCATTTGTTATAATAGTGCCAGTGTATTTCAACTTTATAAAGCTGATTGATCTTTTAAAAGACTCGGCCTTTAGATATTCTATTTGTCGATTCTCTTCATTAGTATATGATATGAGCAAAATTTTATAACCAAATAAATGTGTTCAAGTAATGCAATAACGATGAAACCAGAGACAATGTAGTTCTTATAAAATCTTTTATAACAATCCAGGTGAATTCAAGATTTGGTCTGATTTTGAAGCTTCTAAGTATAGAAGACAAGTTATTATATTTATTTACAGGAATATGTTGCTTTTTTGCTGAATAAATCGTGCGTCATGCATTCCTAGACAAAGAGTGTCAATATCACTGCTACTACTATACTGAAATTTGTCCTGTTTTCTCCGTAATATGAAAAAATTGTTTAATCTTTTTAACCTTTCGGCGACGTGCTATTTTCCTATTAAATAGCCTATAAAGACGGACATTTTCTATAAACTTCGATAGTTATCAAATATGCAAATGTTCGTGTTCCCACTATGAAATAAGAATTACTACTGACAAGGTTCATACATGACAAATGAAATAACAGATAAGTTTAAACTTACATATGGACATATCTAACACATAAAACGGAAGCGTCCGGCATTCGTATCTTAAATATAATGAAATCGGTAAATAAATACGATCTTCGACTATTTTTTTTATGGGATATACGGTTTTCGGCGCGAAAAGGTTAAGGATCACGTAACTAATTTTGATTAGTATGAATATTACTAATTTTTCATTTTTGTACAAAATTCTTGATGTATTGTAATCCGTGATATAACATATTGTTCTTAAACTGAGGGGTTAAGTGGAAGGGATTCGAATTGGAATTCTATACCAAATTCCACAGTGAAATATTAATATATTTTATTATATCTTTGTTTCTACATTCAGAATCCATTCCTTATTTCAAGGCGTATAACCATTCGATGTTGTTTATGTGAGACTCTACAGGAAGATGACCTAAATTGTAATCTGTCTTTCAATATTCCAGTTACCAGTTCTATCGGTATAAGGATTTATATTAAAAAATAATTTATCATTTCCCATCTAGAATTTATTGACATTCAACATATCGTAAATAGTAACTTTAAAATTGAAATTTTGAAGAATTTTGATTGTGTAAAAAAAGATTGTGGGGGTAAAGAAAGCAAAATGCTATCTAGATTATGCTTGCCTTTCCCGACAGTAATTTGCATTCACATTGTAAGGGTTGTTTGGGATGGAGTGAAGAATGTCCTGGTAAATAACAATATCCAAATTTCTGAGCAGCTTCAATTGAAACTTGAATATCTCGATTATCAGTCTAGTATAAATTATAACAATAAAGATTTAATATATATTCTTCAATCTGTGATATCTTTTACTGAGTCCGGAGTTCAAAATGAATATATTTGCTTCAAAAAACTCAATGGAGACTGGTATAAAATTACCAAATCTTCAACACTTCGTGTTAATAAAAATGAAATGATGGAATGTAAGCCATATATTATGTTTTATGAACTAACGGAAATGTGATTTATCTTTTTAATTTTGATAATAGATTTTTTATGTCTTAAATATTTGTATTATTTTTTAATATTTTTGTTACTTTTTTGTGTTATTTGATAATTTAATATTTCTATTTATATCTAAATTAAATTATTAATTTGGATTTAATTTGTAAATAATTTTAATTTTACTCTAAATGTCTACTTTTTAATAAGAAATTTTTCAATTATTTACTCGTGATTTTTTTTGAAAGTATGAATTAAAATATTTTTGAAGTATTTATTTATGATTACTAGTAATTATTTCTAAATCCACTATTTTATGTATATTTTTTTCAAGAAATAAATAACCTTATAACACCTGAATTTAACATTTTTGAAAATATTCGTTTTCTTGATGTTGATGGCTCTCTGAGCTTGTAGCTATTGGAATATCTTCAAGCTTCAACAACTGAAATTGCTAACTCATCTTTACTAGTATTATCACTACTAACTACGAGGTCTTCTAATTCATCCAAATCAGAATCATTGGGCATATATTCACTTCCTATCGTGGCTAAAAATAAATATTGTTATCAAAGATTTTTGGTGGGTTACAGGTAAGCAACATTTTACCTCGTCGAGCTGTTTCCAGCGTAACCCAGAATACAATAGCAATTCTACGACTTGATACCCGATGAGTGATCATCGTTGGCACTGTATCAAGAGCGTGAGTGCTCGCAAAAGGTGAGCGCACTATAATTGTCGGCAACTGACTATCGATAGAAGCTATGTGTCCGATTAGCTCCGGTCCCTTAATGATTTTCCGAAACTCCTATAGCTCATTCTCTCTAACTCATCAAACTAACATGCAACATAATTGTAGAAGATTACAACAATTTTATTGAAACTCTAATTATATCAACACCTAATTGTTCGTGAGATGAGTTGGGATGTGATGATTCTGGTTCGGCCATCCGGAGTCGCTTCAAGTGCTCTCTTCCATCCCGAGCTTAACTCTTGCGCTTGGATTTTCATGGCTTAGCTGCACGGATTTCTGCCAGCTCCGTGGACATTGGACGAACTGCTGCAGCAACATGCTCGTCTATGGGCTATGGTTTAGTTGCCTTTCCATTGCGCGAACTTGTATTTTCAGCGCACGGATTTCAGTTTTGTCCTGCGCACTTTGAAGCTACAAGAGTTCGATTTGTCTCAAACGTTTCGTCATATCTTCGGGGCTAAACTAGGTAAGTTCCATTTCTCTGCACAGTCCCTTGAAATTTGCGATGACTGCCCGGAGGCTTTCGACTTTTAGCTGGGCTTGTTCCCGGTCTTTTCTTGGTTTCTTGAAGAGTTTGAACACTAGAAATTAAGAAAATATAGATAGATGGATCTCCTACATATTCTATCCCTCTCTCCTGTCGATCTCAATATAATACGGGTACAAGCATAATAGTAAGCATTCAGGGTTATCCTGTGCTGTGTTGGGCTAGAACTGATTTCTAGACCCAAAACTCTAATTTGTGACTAGAATGCGTAAGTGCATAGCACGCAAAAAGCGAAAAGTACAGTTAAATATAAAAATACATCAAGTAAACAATATTAATTAGGGAAAAAACAACAAAAACTAAACACAGAAATTAAATAAAATGATACAGATGCAAGTAGTGCCAAGAAACTAACTCAAAAACAGCAAAGAAACACAAAATTACAAAAAACAGACTCGAATAGCTTAGAAAGATGGTAAAACATCGAAAAATTCTAGAAAATCCCAGAACATTTCATAAGAATGGCGATAACCATCATGAAAGCCATATAAAACAATAAAAGTAATCAAATAAAATAAATTAGTTATAAAAATAAAAATTCTTAAAAAGAAATTCAGAAAAACATCAATAAAATAAAAATTAAATTAAAAGTGATATGGAATGTTCTGGAACCGTTCCAAATCCATCATGGAGGTAAAATTAGTAAGAAATAATTAGAAAATAAAAATTTAAAAATAAAAATTATGGCGCAAAAATTGCCATTAAAAATATCAAAAATAGAAAATTTTAGAATAAAAAGAATTCGAGTTTGTTTTAATGCATCAATACATACACGTGTACTTGCACACACAAAAATAGGTATATATACCGACGCATTTTAGTCACAAAATAAATCTTTTATGCCAAAAATTTTCTTGGACGATCTGGAAACCACAACCAATAGTAAGAACCATTGATTGTTATTATTATAATTTTTATTTTGTTATTTTTGGTATATTACCCATGTTCTTATTAAATGCATTAGGATCAAATTCCATCTTTTGTTAAATTTTTGTTTTTGTTGTTTATTTTATATTTACTATGCTGAACAAGAGTGATCAACGTCGGCGTAGACGTATATAGCTCGCGACGTTGACCAGCCTTGTTCCCAACCTAAAATCATTTGCATTCACAAAGGACGGGTATACGACCCTACATGCAATAAAATTATAGTTTTAACCAGAGGTCGCCACGAACTATTGGTGTTTAACAATGAGTAGGGCGGGTAAATCCATCTTGGTAGTTGGTATAGTCGTAGGGACTATGTGGACGAAACAATTTTTGGGATACTAATCGCGGGTAAATAACACAATAGGGCCTATCTTACTGTATTCAGTTGAATCGGGAAAGTAGGTAAATTTTAATTAATTCGACCTTTCAGTAAATTACATACATAAAATGAACACTCAACTATTCTATAGGAAACACATTATTAGGAAAATTTAAAACGGGTAATATCCCAGACTCAATTTACTACAAAGGCACTCTGGTAGTCGGCTAATTGCACAAATCATTCTATTATTTAGTATACTTAGTTACAACAATTGGTTCCATCTAAAGATTTTATTAATATTAACACAGAGTGATCACTCTTAAATAGTAATGTATATTGCGCAATAACTAACACATTGTATTGAATTACGCAATATACTCTGAACTGCTTCACATTTGGTCCTTGGCCTCTAATGTAATATCATTACTCTCCCCTTCATAAGATTGATGCCATCTCTTTAACCATTCGATTCGTCGGTGCCGCGTCGTATCTGGATATTGCAATTCAACTTGATGATCTGAAACAAATCTAAGAATTTTATATGGACCATCATATTGAATATCATTTTTGTTTCTTCTTTGTGGTTCTCGTCTTACTAGTACCTCCTCCCCCACTTCAAAATGTCGTTTAATTCGTTTGTCTTTTTCGAATGTTTTCATCTTTTGTGCAGCTTGCTTGTTATTCTTTTGTGCTTCTTCCGAAATATCGTGTACTTGATGTTTGAGTCTAGAGGTTGAAGTTCTCTCCATGAAAGCAACATCCATCACAATCTGTTCTAGAAATTCAGAACTGTCGTGTGGAATTAAAATTTCCTTTGTCCTCCCTTGGTCTATTTTCCTTCTTGCACATGTGACACATCGTTTTACTATCTCTTTAACGGTTTCTTGCATTTTCGGCCAGAAAAAATTCCCTTCCAAATAATGAAACAGTTTCTTAATTCCAACGTGACATAAATCTTCATGTATTTTAATCACTAGTTTAGATTGATAGCTTTTTGGGATTATCACTAGATCTATTTTGTCTGATTCCAATACAAGCATATCATCCGATATCTTTAATCGATCTTTATATCTGAATAAAAACTATTTTAGAAACGATTCCTTCCGAAAATCTATCTGATTCTTAAGAATTTCCATCACTTCCTGGAACAATTTATCTTTCTTCTGTTCTTCCATAATTTCTAACATTGTCTGTGTTTTTTGTATCAAATTGATATATCTTACTCTTGACCTTTCTTGTTTATGTTGTGCATGTGCTGTCTGACACTGTGCACATAAACTACCCTCGATCCTTGATAATCCATCTGCGTTTGCATGTCCTTCACCTTTCCGGTATTTCAATTGGAAATCGTATTCCGATAGATTAGCCATCCATGTCTGAAATTGTGGACTTCTTGCTTTTTTATTCGTGTTCATAAATACTAAAGCTTTGTGATCTGTTCGAGCCACGAATTCTTTCCCGTATAAATACTGTCTAAAATATAAAACATATTCATGCAATGCCAACAACTCTTTCCTTGTTACGCAGTATCCCTTTTCATGGGCCGTCAGATTTCTTGAACCGTATGCGATAACTACTTCTGAACCGTCTTCTTTTATTTGACTCAACACTGCTCCAATAGCTTCAAAACTGGCATCAGTATCCAAAATAAATTTACGGTCTATACGAGGAAAATCAAGAATAGGTGCTTGTGTTAAGGCTTCTTTAAGTTGTTTAAAACTGTTTTCACAATTTTTTGACCATTCGATTGTTTAATCACAACTTGACGCTGCTGCATGTAGGGGTGCTGCTATTTTAGCATAATCTTTGACAAATCGTCTATAGTAATTTGTCAAACCTAGAAAAGATCGAAGTTGTTTAGCACACTGTGGTTTCATCGCTTCTGTAATTGACTTGATCTTCTCTGAATTTGTCTGTATTCCATCTTCACTGATGGTGTGGCTAAGGAATTTTAATTTGGTTTTGTAAATTTCGCACTTCTCCGGATTTATTCTAAGTCCTGTTTTTTTTATTCTTTTGAAAACTTCTCGCAATCGCTCATCATGTTCAGACTGGTCCTTGCCATATACCAGAATATCGTCTAAATAAACAATTGCTCCATTAAACAATATACCCTCTAACATCGTGTGCATTAATCGCTGAAATGTTGCTGGAGCCGTTGATAATCCAAATGGAAGTCGATTGAAACAAAATTGACCTTCTTTGGAACTAAAAGCCGTTTTTTCTTGTGCTTCTTCTGCTAATGCGACCTGATAGTATGCTTGTCCAAGATCTAAAGAAGAAAAGAATTAGATCCTGATAGGTTATCGAGTAATTGGGATATGTTGGGCATAGGAAAAAATTCTCTTTCTGTCATCTTATTCAACTCTCGATAATCTACGCACATTCTTATTGAGCCGTCTTTCTTTCCTACCACAACCAATGGGGAGCTCCATGGACTTTTACAGCGTCTTATAACTCCAGCTTTTGTTAACTCTTTTATCATATCGTCAATTTTCTGTTCTAGATGCATCGGTTGTCGTCTTGGAAATTGCATTGTTGGATTCCCAGATGTATTAATTTCGTGCTCTACGATTCTTGTGAATCCTAAATCAAATCTGGCTGCCATAAATATTGACCCGAATTCATCTAATAATTTGTTAATTGTTGGAAATTCATTTCTTCCCAATTCCTTTTTTGCTTTTTGTTTTCTCTCGTCATCAGTATAATTGCTAATCTTTGTTTCGGATTCGATATTGTTAATTTCCATCAACTGCACTCCAAATGCTTTCAAAGTATCTATCCCACCAATAAAACCTGGAAATATATTTTTAATAAAAATTTTTTTGATAGTCCTCATCTTATTGTGCCAATAAACATTTACTTCTGTACATCCCTGTGGTTTTTGAGTTCCTGGAAAAACTCCACATATTTCGATTTCACTGCTGCTTAAACGTGGACTGCCAATTTTATGCCATGTTTCCTCATTCATCACTGTAATTGAAGCTCCAGAATCCCACAACATCTCAATCTCAACATCATTTATCATCATCTTGCTCCATTCTCTTCCATCTGACGTCGCATACTTCATTCTCTCTGTTCTGTCATTCCGATTTTCTTCCTTTACAACCCCATTGACGAAATGTATGCAATAGAGTTCCTCGTGTTTTTTTCAGTTTCCACATCATGAATTGCATAATCATTAATTGATTCTCTTGTTTCTGCATCATCCGAGTAATTTCTTCCGTTTTCTTCGACTTGCACACAAGCAGTCATTTTCTTGTTCTCATAGTTCTGTTGTTCTTTCCTTCTTAATAAATAACAATCACGAAAATTATGCCCTCCCTTACCACATATCAAACATTTATCTTTTAGTGGACATTCATATCTTCTGTGCCCATATTCGCCACAGCAAAAACATTGGCCTGACTGTAATTCGCCGTTTCTTGGATCAGGAAGGCCTCTAGATCGATTGTATAATCTCTTGGCAATGTGTTTAAGCGAAACCGTTGGTGTCCTTCTCTGCACATTCCGTTCGACTGTGTGATTCATTTCGTTATTTCTGTTATAAAATTATCTGATAAATTCTCTCTTCTGTAATTTCCTTGGCTTCTTAATACATTGGTGTTACTTCCATTTGTTTCTCTTGTAAACGTTTCTGAATTTCTTCTCCTTGTTGCTTCCGCGTAACTACTCTTCTTTATTACCATAATTTCTTCCGTCTTTTCTTTTGATTCCACTTTTTCGTAAATTTTGGCCAGTTGATTTCGTTCTTCTGCTGTCATCGATGGTTTCATTGTTAGAGCATCCTTTAATCTTCTGTCTCTGACGCGTCCAGTTATAATTTCATTGGCAATCTCCTCTACCCTCATTCCTGAATTAATAACTTCACTCACTAATTTCAATACCCTGATTTCGAAGGTTGCATATCTCTCATTTTCCTCTTGTCTAATTGCAGCAAGTTCTTTAATCTTGTCTATAATAGTCAATTTAATTGTAAATGTTTCGGAGAACCATTCTTTAGCTGCTTTATCTGTTGTTTTTTCTGTTTTGAAATTTTTCCACAGTGTAGCCGCTTCATCGCAAAGGAGAAAATCGAATGCTTCGGTCCTCTTCAAATCATTTCTAGCGATCCAATCATCAATTGCCTGTATCCATTTTCAGCTTCCTTGGTACATCTGCCGTCGTATCTTCTAATCTCCATATCCAAGAGTTCTTGCGCACGTTTCGGTAGCGCGTCTCTTGCAGACTTTTTCCCTTCTCCTCGAGTCGTCATTGTGTGAACATTTTCGGTGTGGTCGCCAGTTACAACAATTGGTTCCATCTAAAGATTTTATTAATATTAACACAGTGATCACTCTTAAATAGTAATGTATATTGCGCAATAACTAACACATTGTATTGAATTACGCAATATACTCTGAACTACTTACT
>CAUHTR010004590.1:0-35047 GCA_959609185.1 Schmidtea polychroa | reverse complement strand
CTCTAAAGAAGTTGCGGCATCATAAGGAAAAATTCCCTTTGCAGTGATTATTGTACCCTGGAATTCTGATTCGGTCAAGGGTAAAGATGATAAAGTTTTGGCAGCATTATTGAAAGACTCGCTAACAAATTGATGAGTCTATAAATTTAACAGTTAATGAGTCAATCCTAGCAAAAAGACTAAGGACTTTCTCGCTGGTTAAAGGAATACAGCTAATATTCAATGAATGATATTTTGAAAGGCCAAATTTCAAGATATGATGCATATCATAACCCTTTAAATTATGAAATACGACATGAAGGGTATGTCTAATTTGTCTCGACAGATTACAAATCGTACAAGCGGCACCAAGATATAGACCGGTAATATTGGTCATGGTCCCTAACTGGACTAGTTAAATGTTTATTGCACAAATAGTATGATGTGCTGTTTTCAAACATTAATTGTTATTCATCGGTAATAATCATTTTCTTTTGATAATTTTTATAATAATGTGTTACAATATAATTTCAATTTCAGTAAGTAATTGATCGACGCAATCTAAACCGGTGAAGGACTTATAAATTTTTACGCCCGTAAAATTATTAATAAAAAGCATACCAGCAGAAATAGGCAGGTGACGTTGAAAGTATCGAGTGTCCCTAGGTAAGATAGCCTCAAAGTCAGCGTAAATAACAAAGGGATGAGTGACTGTTTTACTCCAATCAGTAAATTCTAAATATTTATTTTTACAAGGTAGTACCAAGCTGATTTCTATCACAAAGACCTCTGTCTATTGAAAGTATCATCATTCCTAAAACTGTTTAAACACCTAGGACACCACTGGCTACAAATTCTAACGGGAGTGATTGAACTATTCCTACAATTAAGGAAGCTATTTAGGTCTGATTGCAAGATAATGATAATCATCATTCTTTGTTTAAAAGTTGGCCTTAATATGACCTTAAGTTGACCTTAAAAAAATTAAACCGCGGGGGTATTTGCCTTAGTTAAATCATCGATTACGTAATGTCTTTTTTCCCGGGTGCACATGTTACCCTACTAATGTTGCACCTTAAAAGAACATGGGAAATAATGCCATGCAACAATGGAAAAATATTATTTAAGAAATTGTAATAAAAAATATTATTTATGTCCATTTTGTGAAGCTCTTTTCAATACACTATAAAATATTTTATAATGATCACAAGGATCATCTTACATCTTTTAAATCGGATAAAAAAGAATTTTTTAACAAATTATTTAATAGCGTTATGATAGACGTACCTACTAAAAGACAAAAACCTAATGATAACATCGTCATTATAGATGAATCTGATGATGTTATCGTTATCGGCGAATCGGGGGATTTTGTAAATAATCAAATTGGTTGTGGATCAACTAATTTGGTAGAAGCGGTGGAAGAACAAGTGGAAACGGAACAATCGGTTGAAGAGGACAATATATGGGAGTAATTCCAGATTGTTAATGAATGGGAACCTACTGAAGTAGAGATTGAATCTGACTTGAAAAATTGTCACAAAATAATTAAAATGTCGTTTAAAAACATGAAAAAGATAAATCTACCCGAAACTTTCTCTGACAAATTATTATCCACAATCAAGGAGATGAAAACTGTCAAAGTTCAATTCGGGATAGAATCTGATTTCGAAAAGGATGGAGAATTCAAATCATCAAGATTTCCTAACAAAGCTGTGATGGTAACTGAGAACAATTTTGAAAAGTTTATTGCAGATGGTATTGAAAAACTGCACGAAAAAATTCTTATCAGATCGTAACTTGGAAGCGAGTGGCGTCTGATTAGAATAATTGATATAAATTTCAAAATAACTAAGATTTCTGAAATATCCAGATTATCCGGAAGAAATTATATTCCAACTCCGAAAGCCTTAGTAAATAAAAATAAATGTGATAAATGGAAATTATGTGTTTCGTATATAGTGGGCTGCCCAATTTGAAAAAAAGATGTCATCATGGTGGATAATACAAATGTTGAAAATTATATACAGTTCTTCTCTGAATTAGTATATAATGATCCATAATTGATTTTCTCATTGCGCTTCCCAATAGCTTCATGAATTTGTTCTGAATCTTTGACTACAAATAAGAAATACTATATTTATTATCATCCTAATTTTTACTAAATGTTCACGTAATATTGGATCGTACTTAGCCAACACATCAACAAGCTCCAGAAAATTTCCTCTATTTTCCATTGAACTGTGTATCTTCTTGATAAACACTTTCACGATGACCTCGAAAAGCAAAATTTTGTTTTGATAAGAATCTAATTATATCAAGTATTCTGGTAAGAATTTCCTTTCATTTTTTGATTTCCTTATCAATATTCTGTAGTTGTAGATTATCCAAAGTTGCACCATGTCTAAATATTATTTCTATTTCCTTCCATTGGGGAAATGATTTAATGTGCAGTGGATTCAAATCGTGTTGACTTATTTTAAGATTTAGTTTCCACCATTTGGTAAAACCATTTTCTGTGTTAAAACTTGATTTACAAAGATCATTAAACAGTTTACAACAAAAACCATAAATACTTTTCTTCGATGGTGAATACACCATCCATGAACTTAACCGCTTTTCACCATTAGGTAAATTTTTGAAAAAAACAGTCGCGATTAAGTTTTCTTGTATCACCTTTGGATTTAATAGTATTACTAGGATGTTTTACTCCTTCACTGAAATTGGCATCTAAATTTTGAATTGCAAACGAACATTGACATACCAGGAATACTCTTGTATTGTTGTCAATCTTGTTAGGCCATAATCTTACATCTTTCATAGAAATAGACGGAATAATTTGTGAAGCAGACTTCATCAGAACTTGATGAACTTTTCTTCACCAGTATGTAAGGTATATCTTTTTGCTTCAACAACATCGGAAGAAGTTTTCTCGCTTCCGAGGACTTCTACTTTGCCAGTACTTGAAGCAACAATATTAAAAGAACTAGAAGTTGATTCACTGTATTTTTATTTTGTATTTCCTCCCTTGTCTTCTTTTTTTTCTAAATGAAGCTCCGCTTTTTTTATTCGTTTCATCTTACGGATATGTTAAAAAATAAATTACAGAAATAAAACGTATAATTTGTATTTTGTTATAAGATAACGCCAATCAAGCATTCTTTTCATGATATATTTCGACAGTTTTCCTATCATCAGGTGGGATATAATAACTGTATAAATTAATGATTTTAGACAAATTTATTAATTATATAAAAAAAAATATTTATTTAATAAAAACATTTAATTATTTTTTAAAAATTATAATTAAATTAATATATTATTTTTAAAATTTTAGCATTCAGAATTTAATTTAATAATTAAAAAAATTTATTAATTATTTAAATTAACATAACAATCAATACATAAATATACAATAAAAATTATTTAAAAACATTTAAAATACAAGTATTTACTGCATTCTCCACATTAATTTTCAATGACTTTATCAACAACGCCTCACAAATCACATATTCCCAACAATTATCGAAATTTTTTAATAAAATTTTAAAATCAGACAATTTGTATTTTAAATAGTATAATTTTTTCAAAATTATTTATGAATTTTGTGACGTTTATTAATGGAGAAATTTGAATATAATGGTTAAATTTCAACGATTTTTATATTACTAATTGTAATATTATTTAAGTTTTATTTATCTAATTCTATATTTTATATTTTCGGTGGCATGCACATGCAGTCGTCGTTTACATTCTAAATATAATTTTTAATTTTATAAAATACTTGGAAAACTGTTATAGACTCAGTTATTAATGCTATAATACTAATAACGATAGGTTATATATATATATATATATATATATATATATATATATATATATATATATATATATATATATATATATATATATATATATATATATTATATATTAATTCACAAATAGAAAGCAATTCATAAATATTGTAATTAAAAATGAATGTAATAAAACAAAATAATAAAAAAAGATTGAGCAATTTATATTATGTTTCTATTTAAATATTAGACGTCGAACCTAAAGCTTGTTGATGGTACCTCATGAGAGCCATTACCTCGAGTCTCTAATTTGTGTTGATTTTCCATATGATATTTTAGTCGAAATGGAATTTCTCACATGTCCCTTGATTTATATTGGCGGGATGTTTAGCATGTAGGGATTGTCTTTCTTTAATCATCCGCATTCGTAGAGAATCTTCTCCTAATCTTCCTGCCTATTTCGGTGACGTAGCATTAGTTGATGTCACCTGGGAAATATCCTCCTTGAATCGTGACTCAATGTTATCGACGTAGTATTTATTAATAGTGGAAATATTTTAAATAATTTTACATGTTCTTCGAAATGAACCCTCCTTTTTCAATCCTTTAGGGTTTCTTGTCTTTTCTCAATTGTTATTTTTCTTATTTTACTTAAGATAATTATAATATTGAAATTAAAGAAAGGTTCCAGATATAATAATTGCAACGAATTAAAAGACTTTTAACAGAAATCTCCACCGTATATATTGTTTACCGAGTCTAATATATTATTAACCATATTTTAAAATATATTACCAATTATGTTTTGGTGTTAGACAGCAGTAGGTGTTTGGTAAGTTCGGAAGTAAATTTTTTTCTCTGAAATATTTTTCGACTAACTTATCATTCCCGTCACTCTTATCAAAAATGCCGTTAGTCATAATCCTAACATAGAAATTAAAATTTGTCTGACAATAGTAAAATAAATGGGGTTACCATTGGTGATGTGTTATCATGAAGTCTGCTGCGTTCGTCTATTCATTGCCTGTTTACGTCAGTAGGTATGTATGTTACTGCATCGAGCTTACCGTGGGATGATCTTTATTCGACATTTACTGTCGAGCTTTGTTTTAATCTAATTCTCAGTGCCTACTGATTACTCGGGGAATCCCCTTCCCAGTGGTATGCCTATTGATTTCCACACCAACGTGCCACGACACACTTATGTATGGAGAATTTCTCTCCCTGTTCTGCCATGCGATTGGAAATCTTTGACGTGGAAATTTTGTCGATCCATTCTAGTAATTGTTTTCTCTAGGATTGTTCTATCACTTGAATGGTGGTTATTCCAACCGTTTTGAATTATCACAGTGATTTAGCAAAGTTAAATGAAAATTTATATTTTTAATTAAAAAAAAATTTATTTATTATTTTAAAATGTATATATAGTATATAGAAATATATATCCAAATATTAACGAATTAAATTAACTGAAAAAAGTAAATATTCAGCAAAATTCATTAAATACATAAACTCACAAATTCTAAATTACATGAATATTTAAACAATTTTTTTTTATTCCTAATCGGTTCTTCGGTTTTATTTCTTCATCCTATTGTAACCCGAGATGTTGAAGAAGATCAAGAGTGGCATGGAAATTTGTGTGCGCACACTGGCAGTGATTGGCAATGCTGTTGGTTAAATAATCTATAAAAATTTTTTTGGATATTTTCCTTATCGTTTTTTTTTATTAATTCTCGTGATAAGGAAAAAAGGGGTAAATAAATAAATTTGCTGATATAGATAAGTTTTAAATACGAAATATATTAACTTTATCAAATGTTTTCTTCTATTTCTCCGTTAATTACGGTCATAATTTACGGTGATAATTACCACTACGTGCCCCCTTTTAATATCGTCATCGTCACTGATCAGATGTCAGCTAAATATCTAGTTTGAGGATTATGTACTAGTAAAAGTAGTATTGTGATGAACTATATTAGAATCAGTTGCAACATTTCTATCAGCGTCACTGGTAAACTCAGTTCTACAAGTAGAAGGTGTGTTAGATTATTAACAATGCTGTCTAGTAGTGGAATTTTCATTTGGACTTTAATAATGTTTCCATTCTCTTTCATATTTTCGTATTTATGAATTAATAAGCAAGTTTATATATTTTTTTATAATAAAAGGTTTTCTGGAGCGTTTGTGACATTATTTTAAGCTATTTCATTGAATATTAGGGGAAAGTTAAAACCTTAAACCTACCTTAACAAGAGTACCTTTGCGTTATTCTTATTCAACCGAACAATGTACAAAATAATGCGGCCGAATATTAATAATTTACCGTATATATATATATATATTATATATATATATATATACATGTTGGGTTTTGGATTATTTCAAGTCGGTTCTCTCTGACTCCTGTGTTCTTTAAATCAAAACAATGAACGACCCAACGTATATTGAAACAACAGGTTCACAATTTATTATCACGCTACAATTACCAATCAAAGTTTTATACGATTCTCCGCTCGGCGTTGATGCTTTGCAAACAAATAATATTCACCTTTTAGTCCTTTAGATTCTCTCGATTCACGTTTTCCTCGGTTTCTGTTTGGTTTGATTCCTTTTCACCTTTCCGTATTCTTAATTCTATTTCTTCTTTTCCCTACTTTCCCTAATTCGTTTACCAACTTTTCCTACGCTCTGATTCTTCGAACCCTAGCTGAGGCAAAATGCCGATTTTCTCTGATTTTCCCTTTGCTTATATACTCCTCGAAATCAGGATGACAAATGGTTATTGCCGAGCCAATCTTTCGTTTGACATTTTCTCCTACGTGTTTGCTTCGGCTGTCACCCTTAATGGTCCTCCGAATCCAGATAATTAATGGCCCTACCGGTCTTCCTACACGCGCTATCTTCTCCTTACGCTTTTCCCATTAATCATTGTGTCAAGCTAATGAACCCAAATCTTCCTTCTGTTTGCTTTTCTTCTTGTTTACCCAGCTCGGGTTTCCTTTATCTCTCGGGTTCTCCATTGGCTCGGGTTTCCCATTAGCTCGGGTTTTCCATTAGCCAATTAATTAATTAATTAACGTTTTCTGTTTTCATACATTTGAATGTTTTTCGACCCTTCCTAACCATTTTCTGATAAATCTCTAGCCATCATCTTGTTGACCATTAGCTAATCTATACCTGTCCCGTTTTTCCCATTCGATTTCGATGATTTTTCCATTTATTGATTTTTCTCGGATTTCCGGATTCTTGCGTTTCGTAATTGCTTTTGGCATTTTCTAATACTGTTTCCATCACACTTTCCTTTACTATTGATTCTGTGCGCAATCCCGCTTTTATTTGTCTTTTTTTCTTCGCTTACTTTCTATTTGAATTATTAACCTAAATTTCATTTAAATTTATTTTAATTTACGGACCTCAACATATCTCCCCCCTTAAAAATTTTTTTTCGTCCTCGAAATCCAATGTTTTGCTGTGATTATGTCCTTGGACGTAATTTTAGATACATTTAAATATTATTAGATTGTACTTTATACTTTTCTAGATATTTTTAGGAAGAAATCTTTTACTTATTTAACGAAAATTGAATTTCTATAAATCTAAATATTGATTTATTATTCCATTAAAATAGACATCAATATTTGACAAATCTTTACATAACTGTTTATGAGATACTTTTTGTGACTTTCTTTTTCAAAAATGAACTGCTTTATTAAAAATAGTTCAGGAAATGACTCCTTAATTTTGTTATGTCTTAAAAAAATTATAAGAAATTCTGAAGTAGCTACTATATATGTTCTTGTATTTTCTCCAGTAATTACCATATAATGGAGGTTTCTTATTTGCTAACTAACTTCCATTGAACATCCTAATTCAATCAATATGATGCGCAGAATTATAATTGGTTAAAAACGCTATTCAACTAAATATGCACTTTCGATCGCACAAATGCTTCCTAGGATTAATTAAAATGTATTACTATAATACTTTGCCCTAAACGCTCTGGATTTCATTTTGCCATTGAATCTCCTTAGAATTTACTAAATGCTACTGAGTGTTAATTATCCCATGAAATTTCTCCGTTTACTATTTTATTAAAATGACTTGAAAATAATTAAAATTTATAATTGAATAATTAAAAATTTAAACTATAAATTTCAAAATATATATTCATTCGTTTTTATTTTTAAATTGTATTATGAGGATTTTTCAATATTATTTTATCTAAATAATTAATTAGTTTACTCCAAAAAGCAACGATAAAATAATTAATATTCATTTTTGCCTGCCAAAAAAAATTAATGGGAAATTCGAATACCAGATTGTGTTATGAAGGCCACAGTTTCCATCCAAACATAACATGAAGGCATGATAAACATAAAGTACAGAGGCCGTCACATTCTAATACGATTCCTTTTTTTTTAAAAGCCTATTCATTAAAACCCCCAATAAAGTTAAAAATTAAAAGAAATTGGTCGCAATTTTCAGATGCGTTTAAGTTGCGTGTATGTATTCTGGGACAGGGAGAACACTGCCCAGACTGAATTGCGATAACTGAAACTCGGTGAAAGCTACACAGTAGCGATTGCAACTAGTTGACATAATTGGATTGGGTTTCAAATGAAAGATTGACGTGTGTGTCTCTAGTTCATAATTTTTTTACTTTTAACAGTGAAAATTTGCTGACAAATATTGGGAAGAAAATGAACACACACATCCTCAACACATATATATATATATATATATAATGTAGCAATCATTAGAAGGGACTAATTCCAATGTAGGGAACAAGGATCTTGCTTTCTTCATATAGTTCTTCCATTTTCATTATCGGGATAAAATATGTACATTTTTCATTTTGTTTTCCATTATACTTATAATTAAACTGACATATAGGTGTTCAGTTATTAGGGTTTGTTGTAGAGTTCGTTGGTTAAAATTTGTTGGTTTATATTTAAGTATTTAATGTATGATCGTGTTGTGTTTTGGAAATTTGAAGAGCCCAGCCGAGTCTCCAGTAAATAAACTGTCTCGGGACAGCTGGGATGAATGTGTGTAGGGTGAATGATAAATATCTATAAAAAAACAAACGATAACAATTTTACAATTTAAAAATTTTATTTACAGAACAATGAAAGAAAAACCTTGGTTATTTCTTCGGTATTTGACTTACGGTATTCTTCGTTCGATTTCGACTTTTTCATACACGAAAGGAATAGACTTCGGTATTTATCGAGTATATGATCTACTTCCTTCTTTATTAAGTTTCGTCAAAATTCGTTATATATGAATTCGAAAAATTCGTTTACAAATAATGGTTCTGAAGTAGAATTACCGAAAGGAATAGACTTCGTTATTTATCTAGTATATGATCTACTTCCTTCTTTATTGAGTTTTGTCAAAATTCGTTATATATGAATTCGAAAAATTCGTTTACAAATAATGCTTCTGAAGTAGAATTACCGAAAGGAATAGATTTTGTTATTATTCGGATATTTGATTTACGTTTTCCTGATTTCAGGTTTTGGATAGAATCTTATTTAGTTTAATTTTCTTAGTGCTATAACTTTTTAAAATTAATTTTTTATCAACCTTTTATTTTATTCAATTTTCTATAGCGATAATTTACCAAGGTAAATTATCGCACTATAGTTTTTGATTAAAAAAAATAAATAAAAAACAAATTCTTCTCCACGTGCAACGTGTGAGATTGTAGTTTACATTTAACCAATATAACCAACAAAATAAAAAAAGTAAGATATTACACGGTTCATCATCAGATCCGGAATTCTTTCCTGGTCGCGATCTTGAAATCACTACAACCAAAGTCGGACGGCTATTCCGACTTGCGTTTGAGAATTCTGTTATTTTTGTTGTTTCTTTCTGTCATTTGCCACCACTATATTTATCATGCTGTTATTCGTTTAATTGGACCATGTCCGCTCCAAGCTGCGACAAATGCACTCTTCGGACGGCAGTCTGGAACCCAGATAAGAAGTACATGAGGGAGTAGTAGTAACATAGGTGCTCACCTGCCTCTTGTCCTCCACCGACTATGCACGGAACCAACGTGAAACACGTCACGGGTGCTTAGTCGTAAAGCAAAAGTCATGTGGATTGTTGAGGAACTCAATCCTTAGCGGTTGGTTGAATCTTTTTAACCTTATCGATGAAGAAATGAATGTATTACTCTACTCGGAATTTTTGTTGTTTTAATTGGTATAATTTTCTCCCCACTCGTCCAACAGATCTTGCTACTATTATGCTGCTAGTTTGTCAATCTCGAGGATGCAATGCACAAATGGGAGCGGTGCAATTTACCTACGAAAAAGGGTAGTTTAGTCTTTTGTTCGTGACTGTTATGAAATGTTCGGTGACTTCTGTTGGGTTAAAATCAAAATAAGTTTCTTGTTTTAACTGAGCGAAAATAGGTAAACAGACAACTAAGACGATCTATATAACATTTAAACCGCATAAAGAATTTTAAAACATTAAATAACACAAAAGTAAAGATAAATTAAACAAAAATAATAAAATTAGAAAATGCAAGCTGTTGCACACAAATCACATTTTAAAAGCACAAAAATGAGATAAGAGTGATATGAGAGGACGATCATTCGATCAATCAGAAAGAAAAGAAAAGGAAACAAATTTAAAATATAATCAAAGAATTAAAACAAAAAATAAAATTGATTTATCAGATTGATTGGAATCTAAAATGAAAATAACAAAAATAAAAACGTTCAAAAATATACATGGTCTATTCTGATTGGTCGAATGCATTCAAAAAATATATAAGGCTCAGTCTATGGACACTTTACCACTATTTTTAAATCTAAATTTCTACTGTAATTTTCGTAAACTAGTTTTGATCGCTATTTTTACTTAACTCCAATTTATTCAAATCGTTCATTTGTTACTTTGGAAAATTTTCAGGATTTTAAATCGCACTGTTAGGAATTTTATTCTTTGTTTATATGAACTGGTACATTTTTTGGTATATTAAGTTTCATTAAAATTCTATTAACAAATATTTTTCGCTCTCCCTATTTAATTTATAATCAATTTATTATTTATGATTTTACTCATTTTATGGCCAAACAGCTAACATTTTATTCTTATAACGTTTGTATACTTATGTTGATCAGGAATCTCTTTCTATCAGCGAGTCAGGGAAAAATTCATGTCTCCCTATCTCGCTGATAGGAGAACGTTTAGATCCTGCAGTAGATTATCGTGCCAGAGTTTTCTGTATAGAAATTACGCGTGATCACCCCGATACTTATATTTAATTTATTGTTTTGTTACCACAAAACCCTTCCGGTGTAAATAAGTCATAATGAATAGCATTTGTTGGCGCTTAAGGGTGAGTGATTGACTGGCGCTTTCCTCAAGTCAATTTTTATTCTCTCGTTTATGCTTTATCTTTTATCATTAGCTCTAATCTTAGGTTCACTATTTCTGTTGTCTTTACTTTACTCGTTGTGCACTTTTATAAACGTTTTTTTCTCCGGGTTTTCCCCACTCTCCTGACTCCAAATGCGAAACACTTGTACTGGTCGATCTCCGATAGTGTGGTGATCAGTCACAGGCAAAAATGTTCCAGTATATTTCATCAGGACAGTTGGTAATTCCCTGGGCCTTATCTACACTACGCACTAAGCTCATGGGTCGTGGATTTGTCAAACAAGAAAACAGAAATAACGAAAAGAATTGGAAAATCTTTGCCCTATTTATTTGCTCTCAGTTTTCGTTATATCCTTATTCTCATTTTTACATCGTGCTCTTAATCTACTTATCTCGATTACTATTAGTTACTCTTTACTCCAAATATATCCGCATTTCTCGCTTGGTTAATGTTATATTGGTATTGCTTTTACTCTCACTGCTTCAGTTCGCTTATTTCTCGTTAATATCCTCACTATATGCTCATGCAGATCACTCTCTCTTCACTCATTAGTATTTGTTCACCCATTTTATTCGTTAATGGTTTATTTACTAAATATCCCTTCTTAATTTTGGTAATATATCATGCTTCCGTATTTGTATTTTTTTCCTAACTTTGATTCTTTATGTTATCTCTCACTGATTTCCCCCGTTACAATGTTTTCTCATTTCGTATATCTTTACGTTTTCATAATTTATTCGTTGTTTTTCTGTTGATGGGTCTCTTTGTTCAAATTCTTGTATATTATGTTTTTAACTTATTTCCGCATCTGTATGCTAGTTAACTTTGGGTCGTTACTTTGGTCGTTCATTTATTTGTTCATTTTTTCATATTATTGTTTATCTACATATGCATGTACATATACACACATATACATATACTTTTATATAGCCATGTACTTTTTACGTTTATATTTTACATTATATATAGTCATAACCCTTTCTATTTAAGTGGGTTCGGAGGTCATTGTGCTTTCCAGATCTCCTTTCCACTGCCCTTTTTTATGTTCTGTACTCTTTTTAGGTTTCTTTCATTTACTGTTTTTTCCAAGTCTGGTTCCAATTGTTTCCCATTTTCTATGATATCGCTGATGTTTGCTTATTTTTATAGTCCATTTCAGTTATTAGTATGAGAATTATACATATAGCTGTGCTGTATATTCATATTACTTTGGCTAACCTTGAGCTTCCTAGTTTTCTTTCGTTGTATCATTATGTCGATATCTACCGATATCTGGTGTCTTGTGTATTTATCTTATTTCTGAATTCGTTTTGTTAAACAACTTTTAGAATTCCTTTCTCTGGTGTCTGTAATGTTAGTCTGTTTTCCAAAGTCATCCAGTAAATTTTAGCTTAGTTCTTGTGCCTTTGTCGCGAGGATTTTTATTTCGATTTATTTCTGCTCCAATTTCATACTGTGATTGTTTTCAATGAATTATTCACGATTGTCCTTAGTTTAGATTTATTTTTCGAGTTCCAAGCAAGTTTTATCCCTTCATTTGTCTTGCAGATAAGTTTAGTTCTTGCTTTCGTTAATTTACTGGACACTTGTTTATTCTATGTGTTGATGGCACAATTATAATTTTATCCTAATGTTTCGATGTCTTTACTTTCTTTTTACTTTCCACAGATTTTGTTGCTTTGCTCTATCTCGTCTGGTCTACTCATCTCTTGATGTATTCTTTATCCAATACTCTATTTATTCAGAAAAATGAGAAAGTACTATCCTTTCCACAATGTTATTAGTCTTGGATTAACATTTGCAGAGGCTAAACTTTAATGAACCGTTCGATTAACTCTGTTAAAGACATGATTATCATTCGCTTTATTTATTATTTGGTGCTTTAGTATCTGTCGAGTTTTATCATATTTATATTTGGATGTTTATTCAATCGTTTTTATTATTCAGCCCAAGTGATAAGAGTGTGAACAACCATGAAGTGTATCTTTAAGAAAATAAGTGATATTAATTTAAAATAAAATTTTTAGTATCCTGAAAAATAAATTCAAAACAAAATTTTGATAAAGTATATAGATGGCTAAAATTTAAAAGTAATTGTTAAGTTAATGATTACACTTAGTTTGTGTATAATTTGTATAGTTTGTTTAGGAAATCTGAAGGACCCGATAGAGTCACCGTTAAAAATGTGGCGGGACAATCGGGGTGCGTGTTGTGTATGTTTGCAAGTTAATAACAAATAAAATAAAAATAATAAACAATAATAGATATCGAACATAAAATTTTATTCAAGTAAAAATTGTAAAAACCTTGTATAGCAACGCAAATCCTTAACTTGTCCTTAAGATTTGACACTAGCTTTATCTTTGAGTTGGAATATAATTTTGGTTAACTAATTGGATCTGTAACTTTATTTTTAGCTTTGAATTGTTTTCCAGAATTTTTTGATTCGTAATCGGAGTTTGAGATTTTATCTTTTATTTTCTGTTTCACAAATTTGATTTCTCGATAAAGTCCTATTTCATACAATTTATTTTGTGTTTGATTTTTCGAATTTTTGTCGATATTTGTATAGCGATAATTTACCATAGTAAATTATCGCTATATAGTATTTTTTATTCTTTGGGCATTGCGACCTACACTCCATAAAATAACAAGGCGTCGCAAAACCTTGTTTAAAAATAAATAAAATATATAACTGTACATTACAGTAATCATTAACAGATATAGGTTGTGTGTAAATAAAGTTTCTGCTTTTATTGTATATATAAATCTGTATTAAATTAAAAGAATTGAAAATTAATCAGAGGAAGATAAATAACAAATTAAACCTCAGGCTGCTATATAATGTCATATGGGTGGAAGTTAAATATTTCTTTATTTAATAAGCAACACGAGCATAGCAATCACCGGGTTTTGGCTAACCTGAACAGTGATTGCAAAGGTTCGGTTGCTATGAGGGAATATAAAATAAATAACTAATAAATAATAATAGAAAAATAAATAACAATAATTAGGAGAAACTAACAAAAAATAAAAACATTGAAAGTAAAATAAAATTTAACAAATGCAAGAAGTATTTTAAGAAAATCAACTAAAACAACAAAGAAACATAAAAATACAAAAACATGACTCGAATAAAGTCGAAAGATAGTAGAAATACCAAATTCTAGACAATATTCCAGAACAATTCATAAAAATGGCGAAATCAATCATGGAAGCCATTCAAATCAATAAAATTTAATAAAAATAGATAAATTAGTTCTAAAAATAAAAATTCAAATTTAAGAATTCAGAAAAAACGATGCTAAAATAAAATTTGACTTTAATTTAAATTGGAATGTTCTGGAAATGCTATATAAATATATTAATAATTTCAATATTTTATTTTAATAATTTTAAATATTTTAATAATTGAAAAATATAAAAATTTCTAAGAGATGTCGTTTAATAATTACCTTAAAAATTTGTACAGGTACTAAATCGAGTATGCTGATCAATATTTCGTTAAAAAAATTTGAAAAAAAAGTGACCGAAATGGGTTTCGAACCCATTGGTATTGACAATATTACTGCTATATATACTAAAAAATAAGTTATTATTGTGTGAATATTTATTAATGAAATTAATAATTAATTTTTTTTATTTGTAATCTTGATGTCTTGTAATTTAAAGAATAAAAAAAAATTTATGAAATACTAAAACTGCTCAGAGAGGACAGTGGTATTTGTTTTTTTTTCCACCGTCCTCTCAAAAGTTTTTTTTTGATCCGGATCATTTTTTTATTTATCAATTTTGACCTCTTTCGGTTATCGAATCTCTTCCAATATACAAGCTGCCCAGACTCAGACATCAGAATCAATTCAATAGTTGTAATGCATCTCAATGGTGTTATTATCAGCATTACCGAAAGTACAAATGATTTCGAATGTTCAAAATAAAAATGAAAATTTGGCTTGTAAATAATTTAACGGGATATTGATTATTTTATCTGTAACTTAAAATAATAATTTTAACCAAAATGTATTGGAAATATTTTAAAATAATATAAAAATTTAAATCATTTAAAACATCTTTCCTATATTGCAAGCAAATAAACGATAACTGTTCAAAATATTAAAAAAATCTAATTGTCAATAATAAAACTTGGAATGTGTAGTAAAATCTATTAAAATACACCATGTATTTTCTGTCATAATTTTGAATCATTAATGGCTCGATTAGGAACTTGAAAGATTAAATCATCCCATTGTAAATGGTCAAATGAATTTTTTTTGGAACAATTATTTTTTGCATTAAGATAAAGGCAATAACCGCAACCTATAATATATTATTTTATTATATTAACTTTATGTAAAATCCGGTGTTTATCAACCAAGAAAAATTCTCTGTTAGATATTAATAGAAATTAATATTTTAAAATCCAAAATCTAACCTGATTAACCATTAATGTAATTACATTATAATACAATCGTCACATCCAAAACACAATGTCAAAACTTTAATTATAATAGTATTTATTATCATATTAAAAAATTTAATTTTTAATAATAACCGCGGAAATTCGTTTAATTGGTTTGATAATTTAATTTTAATTTAAATAAAAACCCATTTTTGCATTTTTGGATAATTGCGTGTGACATAAAAGGGAGGTAGGTTCTAATGAGGAAAATCAATGTTAATTACGTGCAAGATTTTACTTTATTCCCTTTTAAGATTGTTTATTTAAATTAAAGAACAATAAATATCCACCAGTTAAAGTCCAAAATTATTTCTAATTTCAATATTATTAGATTTTGCTGTATACCGGATTTCTATCCCAAGAAAGCAAATTAAAAATATCAGACACAACATTTAGTGATAAGCTTTTATTCTGCTAAAATAGTTTACAAAATCAATTTATCAGGAGGGCCTTTGGGAGAAATAGTGCAATGGAGCGATCTCATTATATCATTATTTAATTTAGGTCATGATATAACTATATTATCTGAATTGTCGGACGTTAATCAGTGAGATTATATTTTTTCCAATCAATCATTTTATCGATATTTTTCTCAAGTTATCTTTTACAAACACCAAAAAAAAATTGTGACTGAATTGTATGAGATCTTGTGTAGAGAATAAACCAAATCTATCAAACAATTAATCATATGTCCAAATTAGATTTTCTACACTTAAGCTTTGTCTTACAGGTGCACACCTACTCAAGAGTAGCCTGCACGACACACAGAATCATTTCTTGCCAAATCTCTTCTCTGATTCGGTATTTTCTGATTAATAGAGATCAACCATTGATTGCGCAACATCAGTTTACAATATTTACAACGAGACCTGCGTATTTTCATTTATTTTTTGATTTCGGTGAGTTCTTATTTTCTGATTAATAGAGATCAACTAATGATTGGGCAACATCAGTTTACAATATTTACAACGAAACCTGCGTATTTTCATTTATTTTTTTTGATTTCGGTGAGTTCTTTTTAAATAGATTCTATATTTACTTTTACCGTTTCTAGATTATTGAATGAAATATAAGCAGTGTTAGTAATATGACGAAAAATATGCCACAAAATGTAGAAAAATTTACATCACAGCCTGTAACAGAGCAAACAAAGGAATTAATATCAAAAACTACAAACAACAACACCCGGTATCTCTGTTTTGGAGAAAACATTAAAAACATTTCACAGTGAGGTGTTTCCAAAAATAATCAATTCTTTTAGATCGTACTCAGTGAGTACTGTCATTTTGATTGGAATTGGAGTTACAGTCTCTATCGGAAGTCTATTACTTCCTTATTGTATTTGCAAACTGCATTAAAAAAACGGAATACAAGAAAGATGGAGGCAAAAGGTGGTAAAGGTGTGGGCATAAAAAGCGTACACTTATTAGGAAATGCTTACAAGGAAAAAGTATCAATAAAAATTATTCAGTTAGATTTAATTATTCACACGAATTTAAATAAACTTCAAAAATTGCTTCAAACGTCTTTATATTATAATGCAATTTAATTAATTACTTTTTAATTAAATCATTTAAGGCATACTTTTTATTAAAAATTTTAATTTTATATAACAATTAATATATTTGTTAAATATACAGTAATACCCCGTTTTACGTACATCTCATTTTTGTCCCCATTTGCCCATTATACGTACAATGATTCACACTTACGTACAAGTACTTTTTTTACTTACATTTTTTCTGGTTTTGCAATTTATGGAAAAAAATTATGTACTAGGATAATAAATTATGAATATACTTTTGTAGAAATAAACCAATATAAAAACCTTTGTAAAATATAAATACATAATATTCATAATTAATTCGACTTTAGAAGAATAAAGAATAATTTTTTCTATATTTCTATGTATAGTTTTTTGCTTGGAACAATAATTCTATGAAATATTAACTTGCACAGTAAGTAGAAATACGTTTATTTTTTTTTAATTCTTAAAATAATTTTTTTCTCTAAAAATGGCAAATAAAAAATAAAAAAAAACTCGAAATGTTCTTTCTCTGAAAGCCAAAGTTAAGATAATTAGAATGTGCGATGACGGAACTCCTCAAGCTGAAGTAGCCCGCCAACTAGATTTGAAACGTTCTACTGTAAACACTGTAGTCAAGAATAAAGATAAAATTCTTTTTGCAGTGAAAAATGCTACACCAATAAATAGTACCATCATAAGAAAAGAACACGGTCTTGTTGCAGATATGGCGAAATTACTAGTCATCTGGATAGAAAATCAAACAAAACAACACGTACCCTTAAGTCAGGCTATTATTCAAAGTAAAGCGCAAAGCTTGTTTAATGACTTAAAAGTTAAAAAAGGCGCAAACGAGACTAAATTTTGTGCTAGTCGTGATTGGTTTCATCGTTTCAGAAACAGATACAATTTACATAACATTAAAGTCACCGGTGAAGCAGCAGCTGCAGATGTTGAGGCTGCAAAAAATATATCCAGAAAAACTTGCAAAAATTGTGAATTTTAATGTCGATGAGACAGGTCTTTTTTGGAAGAAGATGCCAGCTCGAACGTTTATTTCTAAAGAAGAAAAGACTGCCAGGATATAAAGAGAGAATTACTCTTTTATTAGGTGGTAATGCCGCAGGAACGTATAAACTTAAACCCATGCTTTTGCATCGCTATGAAAACCCTAGAGCGTTAAAGAACTATGCGAAAGCTAAACTGCCAGTCTACTATAGATCTAACCCTAAAGCATGGGTTACTGCATATATTTTTGAAGAATGGTTTAACAAATGTTTTACAGCTGAAGTTAAAGGATATTGTAGAAGCAGAAAAATACCGTATAAAATTTTATTAGTTATCGATAATGCTCCCGGTCATCCGCAAAATTTAGGCAACGGTAATATTCGAGTTGAATTTTTACCTCCAAACACCACATCTATCCTTCAACCCATGGATCAGTGTGTTATCGCGTCATTTAAACTGAACTATTTAAAAAAGACATTCAGTAAAATAATTGCTGCAATTACTGAAATCATTGGCAATATTGTAGATATGGCGCAACATCTTGAGTTAGAAGTAGATTCAAATGATGTAGTTCAACTTGTAGCATCCTACGATGAACCTCTCAACAATGAAGATCTTTTAGAATTAAATGAACAGATACAACCTGAAAATTTAGAATGCAATGTCGCAGAAAATTTAACTCAATCTGAAGGACTTAGAATCAAAATTTTATCAGATTTTGAGAGGAATTCAAAGGTTAACAAAGACATTATGGAATCATATTCCTGTTATTCAGAATTATACAGGGAAATGAAAAAACATAGTAAATAAACCTCTTTAAAAGATTTTTTTGCTACAAAAACTATCACCTAGCTCAAAATCAAAAGAAAATCGGAATTTGGCATCCACTTCAGGAAGTCGCAAGACTTTTTCAATAAGTTCATCTACATCTCCTGACTCACCTGCATAAAAGCGTTTAGCGGTTGATTACACAGAGAAGTACTTCGATGGGTCTCAGATATATCTCCTATTGATTGAAGAAGTTAATATTTCTTTTAATCATTAAAAATATTAACTAAATTTTAGAATTAAATTATCATTATTTGGCTGTAACCAATCTCGATCGACTGCTCAATTACAGAGATAGAGTAGAAGGATTCAGAATCCAATCACATTGGTACCATACATGTCTTCACGGGTTTCGAAAACGTCTTGCTTTTGAAAGACATATAGGTCTTTGTCGGAAGAATGTGGAGCGGACGACTCTATACTCAATGCCAGAGAATAAATATATCACATTTAAAGACTGGAGTAAAACTATAAAACAGCAGTTTGTTGTGTACGCGGACTTTGATTCAAATTCTAATGTCACCATAAAGTCTATAAAAAGTGTGAGTGAGCATCCAGCAAAAGAGAATAGGAAGTGTCAATCATCAGTTGTATACTTTCATGACAGAAAAACGAGCTTTCAATGTTTGGATGATAAGAGGTATTGGTTCAATTGTAATGAAAGCTATGCCTACGGTAACTATAAGATTCGTCAAATGCCTATCGCAACTGCTCCATCTACAAATGAATAAAAATCGTAACAAGCACTTTCACAATTAAATTTATGTGAATAATATATATAGTAAATAATTTTACTTAGTTAATTAAAATGTGTATTATCATTTAATAATTCATTTGTCCAATTATTTTAGATAATTAGTTTTAAGTAAGAATTATAATTTTTCATGAAAAACTTTGTTTTGTTTTTTTATTGAAAAATTAATGCCCATTTTATTTAAAATTAACACAGCTTTATATAATTACTAATTAAATTTTATTCAAATTGAAATTTTCCCAGATCTTTTTCATTTTATTATACGTCGCTTTCTTGTAATGATCTGGAGTTAACAAATACTCGTAATTTACCTTCCCACTTCCGCTTGGTAGAATTGTATCTACCAATTCCATTATTACTCTTTCTTTCTTTGACGGAAATAACAAATTTCTGGGAGCTTCCTCCACTTTTATTCCACTTGCGACAATTTTTCTAACGACGTAAAATTCACCAGATATAGTAATTCTGTCAATTCTAAATTTTCCGGTGTCTTCACTTCTTGATGATCTGGCAATGCAATCCAAGATTCTGGTGTTAATCTGTATAGTGGTGCCAACAATCTATTGCACTGTAATACTTTCGGTTTCACGTCCTCTTCCAGTAAGATTCGTGTCACAGGCTCCATAAATCGCAACTTTCCATTTAAATTTACTGGTAACTCGTTGGTGCATTAATCGTCTTTTGTCAGTTTAACTGATACCGCTTTACAATTTTAGTTATATAGTGCTTCACCGAAAATTCTGGCAAACACTCCATTTTCTGTAATTAACAAATTAGGATTGGTTATAGCCATTGCCATCCGATTTCGGAGTATTTCTTTATTGAGATTGCAATCATTTATAATAACTTCTCGGTACACATTTTCAACAGGTATTTTGACCAAAGTGAAATAAATAATCTATTTAGTTATTAAAGTAATTTGTCAACTTGATATCTCCGGCATGTATGTTTGTTTGGGCCTCTGTAATCATCTTCTGAGATACATATATACCTTTATAATTTGTCTCATAGACACTTTGTCCACACTTTGTTTTAGTTTCTTTTTTCAGGAATCGCATCCCATCTTCCTCCGAGGTTGACATTAACACTGTTGGAGTATCTTTCATCCGTAGAGGTGTGATTCTTGTTGTTGTACTCGTTGCTGGATCCATTCTTATTCTCAGGCTTTTCCCTGATCTGTTCTCCCGTTATTCTCTTTAAAACTCATTGACTTCAATTGCACTAAATTGCACCTTTTGGTATCGACATCAGTACACCAAGATTGATTCTCCTGTCTGACAGCTAGATTGTTTCATATTGCAGAATGGATGTGTTTGTAGTTTACCAGTATCATCATCAAATGACCCATCAAATTCTCTTAATTCTGACATGTACTCTTCCACAACCACGGCTTTGTCAATTATAGCATCGTCTACTTTGTAGGGCTCTCCTTGGCAATCACCATTCGACTTTATTATCCCTCGCACGGTTACAGTCTCACGGATTTTGTGGTTAAGCTTTGCTTGTAGTTTGATATCTGCATTGATTTTCAACTGTCCTGTTTGAAAGGCTGCCAAACAATTCTCTGGAATTATTTCTATCGGTCTCGGTATCGATTGCATTTTCACCATCGATGAGTAGCTCCATTTTCCACAATAAAATACGAAAGTAGTTCGTTTCACTGTACACTCTCTCACCTTTGCTCGTCGAAACCCCGATTCTTGATATACATGATATTTTACTGGATTTGTCACTTTAAATTTTACTGGATATGCATCCGAACACTCTGCTACGTTTACCAATGAATATACTCTTCCCATTTCGGTTTGGGAGCAGTCGTATGCCACCAATGAATTCGTCGTGTTTATTATTCCCAATAACATAATAATAGAGATCATCAACCATGGAAATGCGAGTTTTCCCTTTTTCCTTCACTGTCTCTGTTTTTGGGCTCTCAGCCTTTTGTATCAACTTTTCCCATCCGCCATTGATTGCGATCCACTTAGTCAAATATTTATTCGTCATTTCAGTGGCTTTCTTTATCAATGATTTTGAATTGTCACTTTCCAGACAACCATAAATACCAATCTCCAATATTATATAGGCTAGCACTGTCAAAATTACATCTCTATCCAACTCGGTTCCTGTTAGGTCCTCAATTACCGCTTCCTCACAAAATTCATTTTCTTCATAATTTCTTTTAATTATCGACGGTAATCTCCTCTTTAATTCCGTTGCCAATCTTTTTACAACTCTTTTCTCCCCCTCCGAAGTATCATCTTCTGTTTCAGTTTCATCTAACAAGTACAATTCCGTAACTAAACTTTTTAATATTCGCTCAGTTTCGCTTGATTCATCTAAACGCTCCGTTTCGCTTGATTCATCTAAACTCAAAGATTCAATTTCCGCATCATTCTGTTTTTTCCCACATATCGCAATGTCATTTTTCGTTTCAACGAAGTTCTCTTCACTTTTCATCTCATCTATGCTCTGTAGTACCCTATTATCGGTGCACATTTCCTCGATATCCCTTGTAACTTCATTTTCCGATCCCATTTCCTCATTTTCCATTGTTTCTAATCTCTGCAATTCATTAATTTCTTGATCAATTTCTCCTGGGTCATCTACAACTTCAGTTTTAATCTCTACATTATCGTTATCCATTTCCTCATACAGAGGCCAAAACGGTACTATTACTGCATCTTTTTCCATTTCACCACTTTGTTTTGTTGCGTACAAATTATTAATACAATTTGGGTTACATCCGTAATTCAACAAATATTCGTCATCATCCAATTCTCGTCCTTTGAACGTCAACACGATAATTCCTTCATTACCTAATATTTCCGCTGCTTTTTGTCGTATTTTCTTTGCTTTTACACTCTAATGTTCCTGATAATATTCAATCCTTTGATCCGCAATATTCAACGCTATTATCAAAGACTTCGCATTATTGTCTGCCACCCCATAATCATGTCCTAGTTTTTGGATTACCTCTTTTAACTTTGCCTGATAACTTGTCGGTTTATTCGTATACGGTACGATGCATTCAAACAACCCTTCTTTCATATCTCGATCCATTTCAATTCTCATTATGAAGTCGATACTCGCATTAATTTTATCTTTATTCCCTGCTCAGGGTATCTTGTAAATCTGCTAGAATCTTTTCCCAATTCTGTCTACCTGAATTCAAAGTATTAACTGCATTAACGACATTTACTTTATTTTTCCAGCCTGGTATCAAACCGCAATCTACCAAGTACTCCTCGTCTTCCAGACATCGATTCTCAAATTTTAATTGCACTTGCCATCCACTGTATTGACGCAGTATATGCTCCTTTAGCTCTCTGATTTGTCCGTAGGCATTTACACGGAATTGGCACTTCACATTATCAAGTCCCATCGTTTCCACTATGATATCAGCTAAATCCCTTGTTGACCGTAAAGCCTTGCTAAACTTCTGCATTTGTTTAAGTATCTCATCGTTTCTGTTTACTTTGAATAGCTTTGCACATAAATTTATTGCTCTTTTTAGTTCACTTTGGGTTAGTGACATCAAACTGAGTTCTGCGATCCATCGTTTCAACTGGGAGTTGTCAGTTTCCATTCTCGCAAGCCATCTTTCAACTCGGGCTAACAGTGCAGTCGGATTCTCATCTGATGCGATCTTTCGCACTTTCGTGGCAGGTTTTCCCTCACCTTCTGACACTATTCCAATTATCATATGAGATTCAGTTTCTTCATCTGATTCGAATTTAGCCACTAGTTTGTTCAGTTTCTGTCGCATTTCTCAAAATTCCTTTTCCATTTTGTCTTGAAATTCCTCTCTATGAGCATATGTCATGTTACTAGTGTTTGGCATATCTTCTTGGAATCTGATAGATTTCTTTAATATAGGTCTGCTGAATCTCTCTGAGTTCCTTGGGCATGATCGCGCCATGTGGCCGTATCCCTTGCACGAATGACATTGGATCTGTCCATTTGTATTCACTTTGTCCCTTTGTGGTGACGGTGACGTAGACGATGATCTTGATCTGGTGAAACAGTTTCTGCTAATATGCCCTTTCTTTCCGCATCGATAGCATTCGACATCACTGCTGATCCGTTTGTTTTCTGTGAATCTCTTGTTAGGGCTGGGATTTTTCCCATATTTGAACCAACATTGATTTGAGTAATGTCCGAACTTTTTGCAATGTTCGCACTCAGGGTTATTTACCTGTCCATTTGATTGCACGTTCATGGCTGATCTACTGGCTTGAAATCTATTATTTGGTCTCAAAATTGGACTACTGATTTGGTTTATTTTCTTTTCATCCCATGGTGCTCTCACAGGAGTTATTGAACGCTCACGTCTGTCCACATTAACTCCAAAAGCATCTGATCTTTTCGCACTTTAAATTCAGCTCGATCGTCATGGTTTTCTTCACGAGCTCATCGAAATTAGAAAAATCCACATAATATAGGGCCTTTTTGATTTCGGAGTGGACTCCGGTTATAAAATGATCTTCTAACAACTCTTTAACCTGCTTGGCCATATCTACTTGATCTGGTTTGACTTCGAAGGCTTTATCTGCTAAAGTGGTCAGATGATAAGCAAACTCACTGACCGATTCATCTGAACCTTGAACTTGATTATAGAATTTCTGTCTCATGATTTTTTGATATCTCCACCCACCAGTTTCAGTGCCATTGTATCTTTCAATTTGGTCCAATCGTTACCAACGTTTCGTTTATCTACTTGTTGCCAGGCTTCTCTTGCTGCACCCTTCAAATAGAGTGGGAATCTCTGAACCATAATGGCTTGTGTCCATCCGTATGCTGAGGCATACATATAATCTCCCATAAAATCCGCGAATTCAACAGGGTCTCCCCCATATTGATTGACGGGTAATTTTTGGCAACTTGCGAAATCAATCATCTCTATTGAGAGACATAACAGCATTATCATTTGCAATTTGGACTTCTTTTGACTTCTGAGGTTTTATCGATTCACTTTGAGCTAAACATCAAACGTAAAACAATAATTTAAAATTTACTTTTCAAATTCCTTTAAATCTTCCAATAATAGTCTCTAATATCGATCTCGTCAGAACTATTTTCCAAATATTTCCACTACTTTCAATAATTCTCAGCCGACTTTCAATCACGTCTGTACTTTTTTCCAAATATTTTTTCAATAACTCTTAATAATTCTCTGCCGACTTTCGATTACGTCTGTACTATTTTTTAATAATTTTTCCCACTAACTTTCAATAATTCTCCGCCGATTTTCGAATCACGTCGGGCTCACCAGAATATATGTTGGGTTAGTTAATTTAAGTCGGTTTCCTCTGACTCCTCGGTTCCTTTAAATCAAAACAAAAACGACTCAACGTATATTGCAATTACAAAATCCACAATCTTTTCTCACCACTTTTGAATTAATAATCAAAGTTACGTTTGACCGATTCTCCGCTCGGTGTTGATGCTTTGATAAAGATAATATTCACCTATTATTCTCTTAGGTTCTGTCGACCAACGTTTTCCTTTTGTTTCTTTGATTTGATCCTTTGTCCCTCATTATTTTTATTCTATCTCTTCTTTTTCCCTAATCTCCTAAATTCGTTTTTGCCTTGTCCTAAGCTCGAGTTTTTCTCACCTTACCTGAGGCAAAATGACGATTTTCTCTTATTTTCCCTTTCCTTATATACTCCTCAAAATCGGGATGACAAATGGTTATTGTCGAGCCAATCTTTCACTTGACATTTGCTTCCACGTATCTGATTTGGCTGTCACCCATAATGGTCCAACGAACAAAGATAATTAATGGCCCTACCGGTCTTCCTATGCGCGCTATCTTCTCCTTACTATTTTCCCATTAATCATTATGTCAAGCTAATGGGCCCAAATCTTCCTTTTGTTTGCCTTTCTTCTTGTTTACCCAGCTCGGGTTTCCTTTATCTCTCGGGTTCTCCATTGGCTCGGGTTTCCCATTAGCTCGGATTTTCCAAGAGCCAATTAATTAATTAATTAACGTTTTCTGTTTTCATACATTTGAATGTTTTTCGACCCTTCCTAACCATTTTCTGATAAATCTCTAGCCATCATCTTGTTGACCATTAGCTAATCTATACCTGTCCCGTTTTTCCCATTCGATTTCGATAATTTTTCCATTTATTGATTTTTCTCGGATTTCCGGATTCTTGCCTTTCATAATTGCTTTTGGCATTTTCTAATACTGTTTCCATCACACTTTTCTTTACATATTGATTCTGTGCGCGATCCCGCTTTTATTTGTCTTTTTTCTTTGCTTACTTTCTATTTGAATTATTATCCTAAATTTTATTTAAATTTTTAATTTTAATTTACAGACCTCAACAATAATAATAGAAATCATCAACCATGGAAGTACGAGTTTTCCCTTTTTCCTTAATGTCTCTGTTTTTGGGCTCTCAGCCTTTTGTATCAACTTTTCCCATCCGCCATTGTTTGCGATCCAATTCGTCAAATATTTATTCGTCATTTCAGTGGCTTTCTTTATCAATGATTTTGAATTGTCAGCTTCCAGACAACCATAAATACCAATCTCCAATATTATATAGGCTAGCACTGTCAATATTACATCTCGATCCAACTCGGTTCGTGTTAAGTCCTCAATTACTGCTTCCTCACAAAATTCCTTTTCTTCATAATTTCTTTTAATTATCGCCGGTAATCTCCTTTTTAATTCCGTTGCCAATTTTCTTTACAACTCTTTTCTCCGAAGTATCATCTCTTTCTGTTTCAGTTTCATCTAACAAGTACAATTCCGTAACTAAAATTTTCAATATTCGCTCAGTTTCGCTTGATTCATCTAAACTCAAAGATTCAGTTTCCGCATCATTTTGTCTTTTCCGACATATCGCAATGGCATTTTCCGTTTCAACGAAGTTCTCTTCACTTTTCGTTTCATTTATACTTGGTAATACCCTGTTATCGGTGCTCATTTCCTCGATATCCCTTGTAGCTTCATTTTCCGATCCCATTTCCTCATTTTCTATTGTTTCTAATCTCTGCAATTCATTAATTTCTTGATCAATTTCTCCTCGATCATCTACAACTTCAGTTTTAATCTCCACATTATCATTATCCGTTTCCTCATACGGAGGCCAAAGTGGTATTATTACTGCATCTCTTTCCCTTCCATCACTTTGCTTTGTTGCGTACACATTATTAATACAATTTGGGTTACATCCGTAATTCAACAAATATTCGTCATCATCCAATTCTCGTCCTTTGAACGTCAACACGATAATTCCTTCATTACCTAATATTTCCGCTGCTTTTTGTCGTATTTTCTTTGCTTTTACACTCTAATGTTCCTGATAATATTCAATCCTTTGATCCGCAATATTCAACGCTATTATCAAAGACTTCGCATTATTGTCTGCCACCCCATAATCATGTCCTAGTTTTTGGATTACCTCTTTTAACTTTGCCTGATAACTTATCAGTTTATTCGTATACGGTACGATGCATTCAAACAACCCTTCTTTCATGTCTCGATCTATTTCAATTCTCATTATGAAGTCGATACTCGCATTAATTTTATCTTTATTCCCTGCATACAGGGTATCTTGTAAATCTGTTAGAATCTTTTCCCAATTCTGTCTACCTGAATTCAAAGTATTAACTGCATTAACGACATTTACTTTATTTTTCAAGCCTGGTATCAAACCGCAATCTACCAAGTACTCCTCGTCTTCCAGACATCGATTCTCAAATTTTAATTGCACTTGCCATCCACTGTATTGACGCAGTATATGCTCCTTTAGCTCTCTGATTTGTCCGTAGGCATTTACACAGAATTGGCACTTCACATTATCAAGTCCCATCGTTTCCACTATGATATCAGCTAAATCCCTTGTTGACCGTAAAGCCTTGCTAAACTTCTGCATTTGTTTAAGTATCTCATCGTTTCTGTTTACTTTGAATAGCTTTGCACATAAATTTATTGCTCTTTTTAGTTCACTTTGGGTTAGTGACATCAAACTGAGTTCTGCGATCCATCGTTTCAACTGGGAGTTGTCAGTTTCCATTCTCGCAAGCCATCTTTCAACTCGGGCTAACAATGCAGTCCGATTCTCATCAGATGCGATTTTTCTCACTTTCGTGGCAGGTTTTTCCTCACCTTCTGACACGGTTCCAATTATCATATTTCCTTGTATGATTCGAATAATTTGTTCAATTTCTATCGCATTTCTCGAAACTCCCTTTCCGTTTTGTCTTGAAGTTCCTCTCTGCGCATATGTCATATTACTGGTATTTGGCATATTTTCTTGGAATCTAATCGATTTCTTTAATATAGGTCTGCTAAATCCTTGGGCACGATCGAGCCATATGACCGTATCCCTTGCACGAATGGCATTGTATTTGTCCATTGGTATTCACTTTGTCCCTTTGTGGTGAAGGTGACGTTGACGATGATCTTGATCTGGTGAAACAGTTTCTGCTAATATGCCCTTCCTTTCCGCATCGATAGCATTCGACATCACTGCTGATCCTTTTGTTATCTGTGAATTTCTTGTTAGGGCTGGGATTTCTCCCATATTTGAACCAACATTGATTTGAGTAATGTCCGAACTTTTTGCAATGTTCGCACTCAGGGTTATTTACCTGTCCATTTGATTGCACGTTCATGGCTGATCTACTGGCTTGAAATCTATTATTTGGTCTCAAAATTGGACTACTGATTTGGTTATTTTCTTTTCATCCCATGGTGCTCCTCACAGGAGTTATTGACCGCTCACGTCTGTCCACATTAACTCCAAAAGCATCTGATCTTTTCGCACTTTAAATTCAGCTCGATCGTCATGGTTTTCTTCACGAGCTCATCGAAATTAGAAAAATCCACATAATATAGGGCCTTTTTGATTTCGGAGTGGAACTCCGGTTATAAACTGATCTTCTAACAACTCTTTAACCTGCTTGGCCATATCTGCTTGATCTGGTTTGACTTCGAAGGCTTTATCTGCTAAAGTGGTCAGATGATAAGCAAACTCACTGACCGATTCATCTGGACCTTGAACTCGATTATAAAATTTCTGTCGCATGATTCTTTTGATATCTCCACCAACCAGTTTCAGTGCCATTGCATCCTACAATTTTGTCCAATCATTACCAACATTTCGTTTGTCGACTTGCTGCCAGGCTTCTCTTGCCGCACCCTTCAGATAGAGTGGGAATCTCTGAACCATAATAGCTTGTGTCCATCCGTATGCTGAGGCGTACATATAATAATCTCCCATGAAATCTGCAAATTCAACAGGGTCTCCTCCATATTGATTGACGGGTAATTTCTGGCAACTTGCGAAATCAATCATCTCTCTATTGAGAGACATAACAACTTTATCATTTGCCATTTGGACTTGTTTTTGACTTCTGAGGTTGTATCGATTCACTTTGAGCTAAACTTCAAACGTAAAACAATAATTTAAAATTTACTTTTCAAATTCCTTTAAATCTTCCAATAATAGCCTTTAATATCGATCTCGTCATAACTATTTTCCAAAAATTTCCACTACTTTCAATAATTCTCAGCCGACTTTCAATCACGTCTGTACTTTTTTCCAAATATTTTTGCAATAACTCTCAATAATTCTCTGCCGACTTTCGATCACGTCTGTACTATTTTTTAATAATTTTTCCCACTAACTTTCAATAATTCTCCGCCGATTTTCGAATCACGTCGGGCTCACCAGAATATATGTTGGGTTTTAGTTAATTTAAGTCGGTTACCTCTGACTCCTCGTGTCCTTTAAATCAAAACCATAACGACTCAACGTATATTGCAATTACAAAATCCACAATCTTTTCTCACCACTTTACAATTAATAATCAAAGTTACGTTTGACCGATTCTCCGCTCGGTGTTGATGCTTTGATAAAGGTAATATTCACCTATTATTCTCTTAGGTTCTGTCGACCAACGTTGTCCTTTTGTTTCTTTGATTTGATCCTTTGCCCCTCTTTATTTTTATTCTATCTCTTCTTTTTCCCTAATCTCCTAAATTCGTTTTTGCCTTGTCCTAAGCTCGAGTTTTTCTCACCCTACCTGAGGCAAAATGCCGATTTTCTCTTATTTTCCCTTTCCTTATATACTCCTCAAAATCGGGATGACAAATGGTTATTGCCGAGCCAATCTTTCACTTGACATTTGCTTCCACATATCTGATTCGGCTGTCACTCATAATGGTCCAACGAACAAAGATAATTAGGGGCCCGTCCGGCCTTTCTACACGCACTATTTTCTCCTGGCTCTTTTCCAATTAATCATTGTGTCAAGCTAATGGGCCCAAATCTTCCTTCTGTTTACTTTTCTTGTTTACCCAGCTCAGGCTTCTTTCATCTCTCGGGTTCTCCATTGGCTCGGGTTTTCTATTAGCCAATTAATTAATTAATTTAAATTTATTTTAATTTACGGACCTCAACAATATATAAAATGGTTAATGAAGAAAGATTAGCTCTTTTAAAAAATTTACATGTTGAACAAGACAAGTATAACAAAAAAGATTTGGCTCAACATTGTGAATCTATAATTTTAAATGAATTAATGAACAACAACAACTAACTCTTAAAGCTTTGAATGAATTAAAACCCAAAGAATTAGAATCTGGAGATTTAGAACAATTGGACCAATTGGAGCAATTGGAATCCTGGGATTGGGAACCTGAAGATTTAGAAATAAATTCAAAACCATACAACATGATACAACAATTAATAGTGGTTTGCGTGCAACAATTAAACCAACTTTTTCTATTGATAAAGTATATCAAATTATAACAATTAATAATGAAAGATTTGTGTTGTATGAAAATAATAATGGCGAACCACATATCCATTCTGAAAATAGTTTAACAATTTTAATGGTCAACAAGGTGATGATTAGGGATTTATCAGAAAATGGTTATAAAAGGTCGAAAAGCACTGGAATGTGTTCAAACAGAAAATTGTTAATTAATTAATTAATTGGCTAATAGAAAAGCCGAACCAATGGAGAACCCGAGAGATGAACGAAACCCGAGATCGATTAACATGAAAACTAAACAAAATGAAAATCTCCGAAGGCCATTATCATGACAGCATGATTAATGGAGACAAACAAATTTAGGACTATTACGAAGGAATAGAAAATTAATCATGATATGGTGCAAACAACGTTCAAGGAGCCGGTTGTCAAACCATTGTCAGATAGGAGCAATCAGGTCAAAAACCGATTAATCAAAGTGATTATGCTAGTATAAAAGCAAAGTCGAAATTCAAAATAATCGGCATTGTGTCTCAGCTAGGGTTAGAAGATAACGAGAATAGGCAAACGATAAAGACGAATTAAGGAGATTAGGGAAAAAGGAAATATAGAATTGGAGATACGAAAGAGTGAAAAGGAATCAAATCAAATCAGATACAAAAAAAGGAAAACGTTGGTCAAGAGAAGCTAAGGAATAAAAAGGTGAATATTATCTTTTGACAAAGCATCAACACCAAGCGGAGAATCGGTCAAACGTGAACTTTGGTTATTGATTATTTATTGTGGAGAGAAATATAATTTTTGATTCAAATATACGTTGGGTAGTTTACTGTTTTGATTAAAAGGACACGAGGAGTCAGGCGTTACCTACTTAAATTAGCTAAAACCCAACAATACTATTTCGATGGAATTTAACAATATCAGATCTAATGGTCCTAATACATTTTTCAATCTACCGAACTCGGTGAGTTTCGACCTGTCAGATCATAGAATTAGATTTATTGATGGTATGAGTTTTGAAAATCTAAATAATTTGTGTTCATTGTATTTAAATGATAATATTTTAATAAATATTTGTGAAATATTTTAATATCTAGGTTAATAAATTTTTTTTTATGTACTTTCGTTTTTTATTTCAGTTTTTTTTGTAAACGATTTTCTAATAAGGTATTTAATTCTTGCGTAAATTTTCGATCTGGTATGTTCATTATCTATACTATTGTTAGATTATCGTTGTTGATTCATGCAGTTATGGTCCTCCTTACTAAATGTTTTCTAATATTATCTTCCAACATTTTGCGCAGGGATCCGCCTCTATTTTCAAGTTAATAAATGTTGATTTATACTTTTTGTAATGCTTGTTGATGTTTGACCTATTCTTCAAAAGAATTTGAGCAAAGATCTGCCTATATTTCTAATTCTTATCTAATTGACATCCTAACCACTCGTGTATTCCATAATATCACCAAAATTGAACCTTCTTTGTTCACAACCGACCTCATTTTCCTTATTACCACTCCTGACCCAATAAAATTCATAAAAAATAACAGTGACAGACCAGGCAGATCCATTCAACTGCAAAAGGTGGAAACTCAGTGAAGACGATCAGATGCGAACACGTAAGTATCTGCATGTCGGGGGCGTATACGCGTCTCATACTACTGTATACACAAAAAAATCAAATAAAACAATATTCCTTACATCGTTACTAAAATCTTATCGTAACACGGACGAATCCAATTTTAAAACCTTAATTATCAAACTACTCATAAACATTACTTAGAAATAAAAGCTAAAAAGAGCGCAATAACAAAATTTAACCAAAATGTAACCAGTGGGCTTAATGAATATAAAGTTTTAATAAATCATAACATTACATAAAATTATGTTTTACATAAAATTACCAAATCCAAACTTACCACAATGGCATGAACCGAAAACTGAGAGAGCTGATCGCAAGTTTTCTTAAATGTCAAAAATAAATGAATTTGTCACTGTCGGAAAACCAGTTGTTCGACTGAATTTGCAATCAGTATTTATACTGATTTTAAGTGTGCATCCATGCATTCTCTGCCACTAGATCCAATCAGAATGCAGTAAAATTTGAATTAATTTTGCATGCATGCATAGTGTGTAATCATTTTTTTTTAAATTTAAATGATTTAATTAATTAATTTATTTAATTTTTATTAAATTCAACAATTTAATTTTGTTTATTTTATAATGCAAATAATTTTAGCTAATTTTATTTTAATTTTCCTTAATTTTAACCATTATTATAATTTACATTGAGTCAAATTGAGTCGATCTAAATTATATATGGATCGCCATTAGGTGCATCTGTATCATGTACCACTTTAAGCGATGGATCATTCGGCTCACACGTCGATGAAGAACGTAACAAAATACTTGTATTAATGTAAAATGCACAACGTTCTGATCATTCACACTTTGAACGCAAATGGCGGCTTTTGGTTAACCAATAGCCACGTCTGTCTGAGGGTCGGCGTTATATTTATCATTACGTTGTATAATAATGTTTTGAGAGGTTCACTTTTAGTATTATTCTATCGAGAGTACTTTTTAAAGATGATAGTGTACGCAAGAATATTTTCATATTATTAATTTATTTATTACCGATTATTTTATTTATTATTATTTTTTTTAGTTAGTAGATTTTTCGAATGCGACACTTTTCCTAACTGTATTGGTGATTGCAACTTCTTGCGTTCCTTGATTTTACTATACGTATTTTATTCATCTTCAATGTGTTGTGTACTTTTTTTTGTATTATTTGGTGTTCGATCATAAATTTTAATTCAACTTGGTGCGGTTTTTTTGTTATGTATTTCCGATCCATTAAAACAACTTTCAGTTCTCGGTTCTAGCCTAACACATTGTAGAATACAGACAAGACGGAATCGCGACTTCATAGAATTAGAACTTCATTAGAACTCGAATTGTTTTTACTTAACATTAGAACCTTGGTTCTCAAAGCGTGTTCCGCGAAAAAATCAAGTGTAGAATTTAATTAAAAATTGTTTGAAAATAAAAATCAATTTACACATACCATTTGGCTTTGTATGAATAAAAATATCTTTCGGGTTAAAATTACTTCTTACAAACATAAAATATTATTGCAGTTATCAAAATTCTGCTTAAGCTGATTGTAGATTAATTGTAGATTCTACAAAGTCTAGAGTCGTTATGAATGCAATCAAAGGCTCTGTATCAAGTCTACACCCAGCATGATCTGGGGGTCCAAATTCATGGGATCTCATCCACAGTGAAGGTCCACCTAATTTCTACGCACCATCTAGTAGAAAGCGCAACCACTGCTCGATTGTAAGCCTATGGGGGTGTTCCATATTGGTAGCATCTCCATCAGCTCCAACAACACCATCATCTAGTGCGTTGCCAAAACCAGTCATGGTGCACCTAAGTGCAGCAAGTCCTCTATCCAGGATGAGTCACCGAGTCCGCTGCTCTAAGTTTTCTTGCAAATCTCCTGCGAAAGTTTGATCGGCTTTTGTATTTCTCTTGACTGATTATTTCCAACAATGCCGTGCAAAGGCCATTGCTTACAAGTTAATGAATAGATACGAATTTATATAGAAATAAGGAAAAAACACTAGAATTGACATCAATATTTTTTTAAATTAACCCACTTTCGGGATCGGATGGATCTGAAATGTTGATAGCATACAGTGTTCTCGACAGTAGGTAGTAGCCTCCTGCCGCAATGACCGCAATTCTCAGGTTCTATAGAGAGCTCCTTACTATAGTCAGAAAACTCTATACTTTTTAGTGATAATTCAATTTTGTATTCAAATTCTCAATACCAAGTAGAGCCCCTCACGATACTGAGAGAAATCTTGGCCTTTTTCTGTTAGCTCCTTTATATGTATTGAAAAAATATGAGTAGCCCACTGCCGCAATGGGTTTTTTTCTATAGAACCTTTTATTTGTATTGAAAAAATAGGAGTAGTCAACTGCCTCAATTACGTAACCAAAAAAGCAAAAAAACGAGGGTAGTATTTGCGGCAGGGGTCTACTAACTATCTATTGTCGAGAACACTGTATGCTATCAACATTTCAGATCCATCTAATCACGGAAAGTGTGTTAATTTAAAAAATATTGATGTCCAATCTAGTGTTTTTTCCTTATTTGTATCTATTCATTAACTTCGGATTAAAGAGACAGCGTAATTATATCTAATATATCTTATATAAGTTATGTCTATATAGGTACTTAAAGTACAAAATAGTAGTAACAATTTCCTTGTGGAGATTTCAAGTTGACATTTTTCAATATATTATATGAAATATATTGTTCTTGTGTTATAAAAATAAACTTTTGAACAGAGTGTCAAGTTTGTGTTCTGTGTTTAAAAATTGGAAAGTAATAATTATTCTTCGATTGGTTATCAAATTAAAACTTCTAGACGAATCGGACTTACAGTTATTTGCAGGAAGCAGATAACTCCCACTCAAGATTTGCCATTTGTTACCTCAAAAATTAGGAGAGTTGAATTTTTCTTTGTATCCG
>CAUHTR010004588.1:0-35105 GCA_959609185.1 Schmidtea polychroa | reverse complement strand
GTATTACATTTAGCGGCGTATTTACCTGTAGCAGATTAGGCATTTGCCTAGGGCCTCGGATTTATAAGGGCCTCCAAATCCAAAAAAAAAATTATAATTTTTAAAAAAAAAAAAAATCAAAGTCGTAGCATTTCAGATTTTAAACTTTAACAGTTTTAAAATTTTCAGAGTTAAACCTTTTGGGGCCTCAATTTCTATAAGTAAAAGAATTTGCACATATTCAAAAACGAAAAATAACAAATAGGATAAAAGCAAAATCCAAGCAAGGTTTGAATTTTTATATTTTGAATATAATATATTTTATTTTGTAAAGGCCTACTAATTTTATTTTATAAATTGAATTGAGGCCCCACGAATAGGTTTTAAACTCTGAAAAATTAAAAAAAAAATTACAAAAAAAAACAATAGCCCGTAGCATTTCAGATTTTAAACTTTTTAATTTACAAAATAAAATTAGTAGGCCTTTAAATACAAAATAAAATTATATGATACACAAAATAGAAAATAAAAAATTCAAAATAGGAAAAAACAACAACAAGCAAGCTTTTGAATTTGTATTTGTATTTTGTATATTTCTTTTCCAAAACAGAAAATGCATATGCAATTTCATTTCATTTATTGTTTGAATTTTGTTACACGTTAACATCATGATTTTGAATATTGAAAATAAATATTTGTACGTATTGACTATTAGCATAATTTGATTTTAGATTGATATTTTCCGATACCCAACCCAGTTTTTTTTAAAACTACCAAAACCAATCGTTGTTGCTTCTTGCTTTCGTCATTTAATATTTCATAATTCAATCGACAATTATTCCATTTTATTTTAAAGAAAAATATTGACAAATATACGTTAAAATGAAAAGAACTTTCGAGTCTGGCGCACAAAAACGATTGCGAAAAAAAATTCAATTGAAAAACGAAAATCAAAGAAACTCCCTTGCTAAATTTATGTCTTTGGATAAAAATGTTCCATCTACCAGTACTGCGGCTGCAGATAAAACTGTTTCACTACCAGTAATAGCTGGTAGCGATGTTAATCTTTCGATAAGCAGTCTTTGTGCAGAAGTAGGTGCAAGTGATAATTGCGTTCCCACTACCATGACATTGAGGTGAAATTGAGAGTGAAGTAGTAAGTACAAATACTTATCCTATCTTACTGACATGGTTTATGGCCAAAAATAATACTAATGATTTGATTGAACATTGTATCTGTACAAAACCCAAAAAATGTGGGAGATTTAGAATCTTCTAAAAAATGTTATAAAGATAACAATGATCAACAAATATACCGAAAATTAAATGATGTACATTTTTTATACGACTAAAATAAACGGAGTTCAAGAGCTAAGAGAATGGTTGATTTATTCTGAAACAACGAAATCTGTTTATTGCTTTGCTTGTAAACTATTTAGTAAAAAATCTAATGTTCTAGTTTCAGGATATCCAGATTGGAAAAAATATTGTAGACGTTTTGAAAAGACATGATGAGTCGAAAGAACATAAAAGTTGTATGTGTGCTTATGTTCGTCGTGCTAAATAAGTGGTCGCATCGATTCCAAACTTTTACAGGTAATAGAAAAAGAGTCAATTTATTGGCGAGAGGTATTAAAACGAGTCGTTGCTACAGTTAAACTTTGGGGAGTTTGGGTTTAGGTTCAGAGGACATGATAATTCTTCAAAGGCAATTTTTTCAGCTGTATTGAATATTTGGCTGAATTTGATGACTTCTTAAAGGTTCACTTAGAAAAATACAGTAATTGCGGAAGTGGGCATGTTAATTATTTATCTAAAAGTAGTACGTGTGATGAATTTATAGAACTTATGGCAAACCGTACAAAATCCATTGTGATGAAATAAAACAAGTAACTATTTGCTCTATAGTTGATTCCACGCCTGATGCAAGCCATACTGACCAGTTAACTATTATTATCAGGTACGTAGATCTGGATCAAAAAATTCAAGAAAGTTCATATGTTTTATTTCGATTGAATATCATGATGCAACATATTTAGAAAAAAAGATTTTGTCCGCCTTGTCGAATTAGGGTTGAACATTAATAATTGCCGGGGACAAACGTATGATAATGGCTGCGAACATGTCAGGCATTTATAACGGTCTCCAAGCCAAAATTAAATGTACAGCAAAAATGCTGAATTTGTACCTTGCGCAGGACACTCTTTAAATTTAGTTGAAATACAGCAGCAGAATGTTCTTCTAAAGCTATTAGATTCTTTGATTTTATTCACAAATTTGTTTGTTTTTTTTTCCTCTTCGACAAAGAGATGGGATCAGCTAATGAATACTGATCAAAACATTAAGCCATACTTTAAAAACGTATATGCGACACTCGATGGTCATCTAGAGCTGAAGCTGTATTAACTGTAAGAATGAATTTTTCTTCCATAAAAACTGTTCTTGGTGAAATTTGTATTAAACCCATCTGAAAAACCCATAGCGAAAAATTGAGGCGAAAAAAAATTACATAGCAGTTTTGAAGATTTAGAGACGGCTCTGTTATTGATTTTTTGGAATACGCTATTGCAAAGAATCAATGCACCAATAAAATCGTTACAAAGCAAAGAATGTAACTTACAAAAAGGAACATATTATTGAAATCTTTATCAGAATTCATACTTAGTATTCGAACTAATGATGCATATTTTCACCAAATGGAAAAAGAAGCCATCGAATTATCTGGTAGTACAGAATACTCAACAGCAAAAAATCGAAAACAGAAAAGAAAAATACTATTCGATGAAACTTCTGATAATGACACAATTTTATGTGGGAAGAATTATTCAAAGTTGAAACATTTTACTCAATTTGTGATACTTTAAACTGTGAAATAAAAAGAAGGTCTGTAGTTTATGACAAAGGTATTAGAAAAGTTTATCTATTTGTTGATTAGATTTGCCTGAAGAAAAATTTGCTCAGTGTGTATCAAATTTAGCTGAACACTATAAAGATGACATAAAATCAATAGTATTCAAAGATGAGGTTGAACAGTTCCTTCATTGTAAAAATTGGAAAAATTATAAACACTTCCTGAAATGTATGCATCAATTCTGGAAGGTTTATCATCAACATTTCCAAACGTTGAAAATAATCCTAAAAATTTTTTAACAATCCCAATTGCAAATGCGTCTGGTGAGAGATCATTTAGCATTCTTAAGCGGGTCAAAAACTACCTAAGGACGTCACTTGGCCAAAAAAAAACTAAATCACTTAGCTATCATGGCAATTGAAAGCGATCTAGTAAAAAAAATTAAACTATGACTCATTAATTGATAATTTTGCAAAAAATAAATCACGAAAGAAAAATATTATAAATGGGCTTTCTTTGGTCAAAATTTAGAAAACTAAGCCATGAAAAAAAAATATTAGAGGGGCCACAATAATTGATTTTGCCTAGGGCTCAATTTGTTAAAACGCCCTGATTACATTTATTATACTATATAAATGATAATCGGCTGGCGTTTTCGAATATTTTATTAATGCTTATATTATTATTTTTTTGTTTCGCTAAGCTAAACTCATTTTTTGTTATTACCGTAGAGTGCCGATTTTAATACCATGGTACACTATATGAAAAACGCCAAAATTTTGATTTACTTTGAAATCCAAATATTATACCAGATACACTATTTGGTTATTATACCTGGCACTTTTAAAAAAATAGTATACCACTGGAACTAGATAAGTATGCTAAGTTTCAAGTCAATGGAATTTGTGGAAGTGGGCTGAAATTGGATTAAAGTTTTTGACACAAAAAACCAAGTGAATTCAAAAATATTTTGTAAAAAATCCATAAATTATAAATAGATATTTAAATCTTCTTTAAATGACATACTTTGACAAATCTTCTTCAATTTGAAGAATGATTGGATGAATTTCACGGAAATCGAAAAAAGTCAGAACGGTTTCCTCATCAACTTCCGCCAAAATCATCATAATACTTCTGTATATTTTAGTCTATTTCTAAAATCTTCATCAAATGAATCATTGATTTTAAAATAGATTTCGAATTTCTAAAAACTTATCAGACACTTTAAGAACAAACACATGTTGAGGAGTAATTAATCGACTATAACCAAGATTTTTCACATTTTCCTCTTCTTCCTCCTCATTATCAGCTAAATAAAACAACTTTATGAAAATTGATAATCAACATAATTCGAATTTATTTCGAAGTTATAATAAATAGCACAAGCCATAAATGCACAGGTGAATTTCTGTCCAATTACAGTAGAACCTCGATTATCCAGACCAAATTGGGGATGGGATCGTTCGGTTAGGAATAATACGGATAATCGAAGAGCCCATAATTGACAATAAAAACATGTACATATAATATGAAATTTTATATTTGTCTAGATCAGTGGTTCTCAAACTTTTTTGATCACGACCCAAATTTTTGACATTTCATGCCAAAAAATTTTATTGCGACCCACATGACAAAGATTAATTTTAAAATAAATGTTTATTTAATGAGAATAACTCTATTTAACTCTAGTTATTCTAGTCATCGCGCATCGCGACCCACCACAAATTCTAAATTCAATGAGCCCAAAAATGGGTCGCGACCCATAGTTTGAGAAACCACTGGTCTAGTAATATATAATATCAATTTCATTAAATAATTTTTAATTAATTAATTAATATATATAAAGATTTTGCAATTATTTGCTTAGAAACTAGCTGTTCTTTTTGAAGCTGTAAATAATTGTCTTTTTAATGAGTAGTAAAATACGTTTTTTCTATATTTTATTTATAAAAAAATATATTATTATATAAAAAAAAATTTAAAAATTAGAATTATATAAACTTGTAATAATAAATTAATATTAAATTTTAAATTAATAAAATTAATTATTATATTATAACAAATTTATTATTCTGTAACAGAGCAATTGATACAATCATATTGGATCCCCAGAGAATACCAGTTAGATCAGAAGTTAGATTCAGAACTACTGAAATGATGGAATTTAACAGAAATCGATCATAAATACGTGTAAATACATACTATAAAGTATACGACATTATGCCGAATGAGACATTGTTGGAACAAAAACCAATCCGGATAATCGAGGTTCTACTGTACATCATTAAAACTCTAATCATGCTTTATTATCCAATCAAAATTGTTTTCTGAAAACTATATAAAAAATTGAGCTTGAAGACTATAAATCAGTAATATATCGATGTTTTTGATACTTACGAATTTTCGCACTTGAAAAAAGCAGTGCCGAAAATTCATGAGTATCAAAAACATCGATATATTACTGATTTATAGTCTTCAAGCTCTATTTTTAATAATTTCAATGGAAAAAAAAGTTCTTATAATTCTTATAACATATAAAAAATATTTCTATGACGAAAAGTTTCTGAAGAAAACAAACTGTGGAATATTTTTATCCTGCGTTATTCTAAGAGGTCACCTTATTTTACATTTATCATTTTCAATATAGGGTTTCGTGGAACGTCTTTAATACTAATTAGTGTATACACATACATGACTAATCATATTTAGAAAATACGGCCTAGAAACGATTTTTATGTAAATAATTAAAAATAACATAAGGGTTATATTATTAAGCTCTTTTTTAGTTAACCTTCCTAAGGCCAGGTGCAGTAATTGTGTATCCCAGGATCATGTTTTTGAAAATTTCTGTTAAATCTAGAACCCTTTTGGTAATTCTAGGTGTGATCATTTATTATCACTTTGCATCAATTCCATAAAAAAGTACCCATTTCGCATTTATTATAAAGAATCTGCTTGGAGTACCCGATTTAGCACATTATGATAAACTACCTATAGCTGAAACTTGTACAAGTGGTAGATGTTCACTTTGTACTCGTAAACAATATGTAAAATATGTAATAAATGTTCTAGCATTTGTGTGTACAGAACATTCCACTAGCATTATAATGTGTAAAACTTGTGATAAGTAATATGTAAAATTTGTAAAATATTTTTTCTTGTTTCCGTAATATATTTGTATTTCATAGAATACATTTTAACTGTAAGAGTAAAACCTAGCATATAGTTGGGTACTACAACAAGGAACATTATATAAAAAGTGAACTTGAAATAGATGGATTTGATAGAGATTTATTATAGTGTTGCTTATAAGAGTGATACGAAGAAACTTGATAAATATATTGCAGATCGTATGAAAATATTATCAAAAGTGTAATATCAATTTTTCAAGGCTGAATCCAGAATTTTATCAGAGAATTTCTTAGTGAATTTTTTCAGTGTTCTAGATTTTGATAAGAGGCTATTATAATGTATTAAAAATAATTTGTTTTAATAAATTACAAAACAAATTTATAATAAATTTGAATCCCGTGAAAAATCTTTCATAAATTTTCTTCAATCTAAATCCAATCAAAATGCAGATAATTCCTAATTAAAGATTCCTAAGATCTTCAAGAAACTATTTTCCAAAGCAAATAATTTTTGGTTTTTTACTCTAAATTAACTTCACTTTGTATGTATGTTTGAATGTTTGTATGAGCCACGCGAATCTTGCGACGGCAAATTAACTTACTCCCCTGTTTGGATCGAACTGAAATTTGTGTGATAGATTCGTTATCGAGAACAATGCATTCTTTCAAAATTTCAGATCGATCGAAGGTACTATAATAAACTTTTTTGAAAATTTTCAATTTGGAAAAAGGTTACTTAACCTCTAAAATTTAAACGATTTTGTGAATTTTTTAAATATTTTAACAACTGGCTCTGTACTGCAAAAATTAGTACCGTAAATTGTTTGTCCGGTGAAAAAAAGAATGCTCAGTTACAGAAGGTCGACAGTGACAATCATGGAGTCTGAAGAATACGAATACTTTTCTTAATATTTTATTGAACAACTTATGACACTTATTGCTTCGCAATCCAACTAATACAACTTACTTCTCTTTTAAAGCGATTTATTTAAGTATTTGGTCTTATATTTAACCACATAAAATTTAAGTACTTGACCAGTTGAGACTTTAAGCGTCCTTGTACTTCTTTAAATTTCGTTACTTATGTGATTATGATTTCATGTAAATAATATAAAAAAAGTAATTTCTTAACTAGGTGATTTTGCGTAATATTAAATATTTCATAGCATTGAGCATGCATATTGATATTTAAATTTTGAAAGAATGTAAAAGAGTGAGATGGAGAGTTTTAAAACTATGTCTTTACGGTTAGTTATTTAAAACTTTAAACTTACATCAAAGGTTTTTCATATCATTTAATAATTATTTTTAAAATAATAATACATACTAATTTATAAATATGCATTAATTAGTTGATATTATTTAGCAAAATTGAGAACCGTTATTTATGCCTGATATATCTATAAATTAGAAAAGAATCTTACGTGAGAATAACAGTTTCGCTTGCTCTTTAGTTTCTGGGAAACCATCTAAAACAAATCCATGATTTTGACATTCTTTTGATAGCAAAGTCTCTTTGTAAATCCTACATCAATAAGATTAACAATCGTACAGCTTATATTCTTTTACATAGCTAAATCTTCATCATACAATTTTCCTTGATTTTCTGTTAAATTATGTAACAATTTCTCTTGAGTTTCCTTTGCTGCAGTTGCTTTCGTTTCCGCATCCTCAAGTTCCTCGACCCCAAAATCCGGATCGAGATCCTCTTCATTTTGAATTAAATTTCTGGCTTTTTCTTTTTCGATATTTTCACTAACTATCGATGGATAATTTATTGTGGCTTCCTAATATTTGTTGATACCAAAAACGAACTTTCGCAGATAAAACTTACGAGATGTTTCATATACTCGGCAATCACTTCATTAACTTTCATATTCTTTAATTGATATTTATTCGCTATTTTGTCGGAATAATACGTTTTCCCGGTACACGGAGGCCCCAATATACAAACTTTTATAGGCTTAGAAATTTTATTTTAAACTATTTGTAAAATGTATATAATGAATACCAATAAATTCCTATATGTTTTATATTCATTGATCAAAGTGTCAATGTTTTCTACCAATCCGGTTCAGCAACCATTTAATTTTCATTTCCTTGATTACGATTGCGTCCAGTCGTATATCAACCAGCAAAATTTCCAAATCATTTGGCTAGAAATCAAAACATAGTAATAGCAATGATTGCACATTTTTAATAAATAAACAAAAAAGAAATTTGTTTTAAGAAAATGATCGTTATCACCAGTTAGCCATCTTTATCATTGTCAAATACTGTAATGATTATGATTTGATTAAATAATCACAATAAATTCGTTGTTGATTGAATATAAGTTGATTGAATATAGCCTATGGCCCTTGCTTTCCTAGGGACCCAAAAAGTGTCCGAATGAGAAATTGTAATGTCGACTTAAATATACTGCAGCATTATTTTTCCTACTGCCGCATGTCTGAAACTTCCCATACTCTTCATCCAATTCCTTTAGGACGTCAATTTAAGAACAAAGGCAAAGCGCTATTGTGCCTAGGGTTTGTTTAGCCATAATTATGACAACCGAGATTACTGATAAATTTCGACAGCTTCTGAATTTAGAACAACAATGACTCAAGATAAATTATGTGCCCTCAGTCTCATGTGTCTATACTTCTTAATTGTATTTCATTTTATCCCTCTAGGTATCCGAAAATCATATTTGGCGCTGAGATATGATATCTGGTCTTATAAAGGGCCCCATATTTCAAATAGCCTAAATCTAAATCCGGCACTGAATATAACTGACAAGAGTATGAAAGTTCGTGTTGAAAATTTTAAGTTTTAAATTTTCGTATCGAAAATTTTAAATATGTTTAGGTCAGTGGTGGCCAACCCAAATCAATCGAAGGGCCAAATTTTCGGTAAAATACTATCACGGGCCACAATAAATTCATTTAAATAAGTATAACTCGTTTTTACGATTCAAATAAACTTAGAATCAATTTTTTAAATTAAAAACGCTTAATTCGAATATGAATTCTAAAAAGACAATTATTGATTTGATGTTTAAAATTGTATCCGGGCCACAGCAAAACGCTTCGCGGGCCACCGGTTGGCCATGGCTGGTTTAGGTAATATTCACAGATCCCAATAAATTTAGTTTTTGATCTAGTGTATAAACTTACAGGCAGTGCTCGAAGTGAGGCGGGATAGCCGGGATATTATCCCGGCATTGATTATGTAGGCGGAATTGCATCCCGGCACTTCATTTCATATAATCTATAGGTTTATCCCGGTACTTATTTCATTTATAGGCACACAAATACTGCAATTAAAGTCACACATAGTACATCCATATATGTATGTATATATATATTCTTTATTCTCTATTCTCTATTCAATTAAGAATTTCCCAAGCAGCAGTAATGGATAGGTAGGTATATTCTCTTATTTATTTTAGTTAAACCAGCAAGTTGTTTGTTGAGTTATTTATACTGCGACCCCCTCTATATATAATGTGTGCATGATTTCACATGCAGAGAGCTGTTATAATTAACGTGATAAGAAAACATATATGTGTTACGCAGATATACATACACATGCACATATTGACAATCACAATATGTAAGAGATAGGACCGCTTCAATGCCTTTATCGTACTTCTTATCCACTGTATATAGTATGAGTTTTGATGTATTAAAGGTGTGTGTGTGAAAGTGTAGGCATGAGTTTCTTGTCACGGGCACTGCGTAGCTTACACAAAGGGTGTGTTATTACGTATTTTGTGTCTATGAAATGGACCAATTAAATTAATAGCAACTCATAATCACGACCACATAGTCTAGCTCTTTCTATCCCTCTATTCTTATCTCACACATTTGGACTGTCCACTCACATTCTCTATTGACACTATTGCTTGTGAGCCTTTTGTCTGAGTTACTCATGTCTCTTAAACGAGTGAAACGGATTGATGATTTTTTTAAGCCGAAGGCTCTGAAAATGCAACGAAGTGATTCTCCATCTACTTCTAGTGTGTCATCGTCAATCACCATTATCCCCAATGACTCTGAGACAGTGCAACGTGATTCTCCATCTACTTCTAGTGTGTCATCGTCAATCACCATTATCCCCAATGACTCTGAGACAGTGCAACGTGATTCTCCATCTACTTCTAGTGTGTCATCGTCAATCACCATTATCCCCAATGACTCTGAGACAGTGCAACGTGATTCTCCATCTATACCTGATTGTTGGACAGTGGAAACCTGGCTGAAATACAAAAGCAAATATGATTGGCTGATTGTTTCTGCTAAGAATTTAGGATGTTCCACGTGTCACAAGGTGAAATTGCTTGGTCCGCATAAAAGTCGTGGCGTCAAAATGTCAGAGGAATGGATGTCGGCAAATGTTACACACTATGGTGACACTCTTGCAAAGCAGCAACAGTCTCTCCGCAAAAAGATGCTTGATCACTTGAATAGCTCAGCACATAAGACAGCATGTATGATATTGAATACTCAGAAATCTGCGATTATGGAAAATCTGGCAACTATTCATTGTAAAGCTTATGAGGCATCTACTGAAAGAGTTTTCCGAACGGCATATAAACAGGCCAAGTTAAACAGGCCTTTTTCGGACATGGAGATGGAAATCGACTTGCAACGGCTCAATGGAATAGACATGGGAAGGATTCTCCACAGCGATCATGCATGCGCCAATATAATTGACCACATTGCAAAAGAGATGCGTAAAAGGATGTTGGAGGAAATCATTAGTCAGAATGCCAAGATATCTATCCTCATTGATGAATCGACCTCACTTAGCCAAAAAGCTACGTTGATAATTTACATTCGCTGCGTCTTGCACCATGAGGTCAATACTGTCTTCCTGGATTTAATTGAATTGAATGGAACGACATCCCAAGTTATATTTCAAGATCTTCTAGTTTCTTTGGAGAAGCACGGTATTGGTGAAGCTTATCTCACTGAAAATTGGATTGGCTTTTGCTGTGATGGCGCTTCAGTTATGTTGGGACGTCGCGCTGGAGTTGGTGCACTTATTGTGAGGAAATTCTCCCACGTTGTTATCTGGCACTGTGCGGCACACCGTTTAGAATTGGGAGTCGGAGATACTGTAGAAGAGGTTTGTGGAGTAAACAATTTCCGTTGTTTTATGGATAAACTGTACAGTTTGTATCATGCCTCACCTAAAAATCAACGGGAATTGCACGATGTAGCAAATTCACTTGGACAGCAACTGCTTTCGATTGGACGAATATTAAGTACACGTTGGGTGGCATCAAGCGTGCGGACAATGAAAGCAGTATGGGAAAATTATCCAGCTCTCTATTATCACTTTCAACAGGCTGCCATAGATCCATCCAGAGATAAACGAGAGCAGGCTACCTACATTGGCCTTTCTCTACGGTTATCTACTTTCACTTTTGTGCACAATTTAGCTGTGATGTACGATGGCTTACAAGAGCTAGTAGACCTTTCACTTTCTCTACAGCGCCGGGACATGAGCATTCCAGAGGCACACAAACTCATCAACCGTGAGCTGCTTGTCCTAGAGTCCCTAAAAAAAGGAAGAGGAGAGCATTTGTGTGAAATCTCTGAAAAACCAGCGTTCAAAGGAATTACCCTGCACGAGGGCAGCAAATGCGATGTACTCATTAATGCTAATCGGTTTTTCCAAGCCTTACGAGACAATCTGGAATCGCGACTTCTCCCAACACATCATTCCAGCAACGTAACATCCGCACATTCTACGAACACGCTGCTTTACAATCACCTTAAAGTGTTATACCCATCCTTCTGGCCGGATTCAATGGATATTTTATACGGTGATGACAGTATCCGGGCGCTTTGCACCCGATTCAAAATCGACACTGCTAGCTCTCTCCAGGGGATGCGGGAATTTATTGAAAATGGTGGCAAGCGCATTTCACAACAACTGCTGCCACTTCTCCGTACAATAGAATGCATTCCTGTATCAACTGCCGAGTGTGAACGTGGGTTCAGTGCCATGAATCTAATTGTTACTGACTGCCGCTCAAGCTTATCCATATCGCGTGCTTCTGCACTAATGATGATTCGCCTTGTGGGTCCCCCATTAAGATTATGGAAGCCCTCTGCTTATGTGCAAAGTTGGCTAACCAGTGGCCACAGACATGCAGACGAAAAGAACTGCCTATCGCGAATTGTCCGTGATGATCCCGTTAGCGAAAACATCAATGTACTCTCTCTGCAAGTTATGAGGGTTTGTTAGTGTTATTCCCACTCGGTTGACGATATGTTCTCAACATGTTTGACAGCATTTAGTGCTACCAGTTCTTTAATATATTTTACTGTAATTAAATGTTGAATAAAAGCACGTAGAAAGTTAAGTGAATTTGCAGTTTTTTTGAGGTAATGTGAGAAAATGGGCTATTACCAAAAGGACTATCAGAGTAAGACGTTGACGCTTTATATTTGAAACAAAATTTCCGATTATTTATCAGACAAATTTACACATGCAAAAAATCTCTGTCATTTTGCTTGGTTAAAAATGAGAATCCCGCAGGGATTTACCCACCCCCCAAAATTGTTTGACACCCCCCCCCCCACATTAAAACAGGTACACCCCCTGAAACTTATGATGAAATGAGTGGACACCCCCCCCCCCCCCCCCCCCAAAAAAAAAATTTGTTGGACACCCCCCAAAGTTTTGCAACACCCCCAACTGAAAATTTCTGCATAAAAGCCTGGAATCCCGGGTGCCACAGCATGCCTATCCCGGCACATATTTTGTTCCACTTCGAGCACTGCTTACAGGTAATATGTGCAAAGGCATTTAAGATGGAGAAATTTCCGGTCATATCTGCACACAAGTTCAGGAACGTAGCCGGTTGAAGAGTTTGATAAAAATTACTGTAAAAATTGTAAAATGAAGACAAATAAATTTCAAATTGTGTATAAAAACTTTGAAAATTATTGGGAAAGAATATTAATTGAGCTAATTCAATTAATACATAATATTTATTGCAATATTATTAGTTAAGTTGGTTGACTGATGACGAGGAACATTTCATCGAAATATGAAAACAATTAAAATTCAAAAGCTAAATTATGACAAAAATAAATGAATTCATAAATATATTGTGTTTAAAGAATATAGATTTATAAAATCGATATTAATATAATAAATTATATTTCAATAATAATGATTTATAATAATAATAATAATATTAAACAATTAAATGATAATTCAGGCCATTTGCAACTAAGTATATATTTAATAAAATGAAAGAATTTTCAATTATAACAATAATCATTTTCAATAATTTTTTCTTTAATTAAAAGTGACTATTTTTATAGTTGAAAATTCTTAAACTAAAAAAATCCTTAACTTTTATGTTCATCTCTGACTTGTTGTTTTTAATATCTCATTTAATTTCATGCTTGAAATAATTTCTTGCTGAAAAATTGTACCACGACCCATAAGTTATTCTGATCGATGCTTTGTCTGGAGCATTTACACGTACACAGCCGCTGTCATCTTCAGATTTATGGACACGAATTGCAGACCACAGGGACCAGTCACACTGAATGACCCCAAATTATTACCGAAGGAACGCGCTTATCGATCTTGAACCGAATGCACGTCTGACACACTGTTGAAGGTCACTGAACTGTAGAAACAAGCTCTTCTTAGAAAATGTAACAAGTTCCCACATGCCTGCTGTCAAATCCTTGTACATATTACTTCAGGGAACCCGTTTTGCACGAACTTTCTGTGTTATAAGTTCCTTTTTGACTGGTTTATGAGTCCAGATTTATTCACTAATCTGTTCTTGATTATTGGTAAGCTTACAGAACTAAGTGGAGAATCCACATTCGATTTGATTTGGCGCGCTGTGATGAAAGGATTCTTGCGTACCTCACAAAGTATCAGCTTGTCTGTACGATAAGTCGTACTAATTAAGAATATTAATCTGTTGATTCTTTATGTTGCTGATTACATGTTGTGATACCATATTGCTGAATGATTAAAGCTTGAATCAAAGTGTATTGAGGACGTTGACTCAAATTGAAAATATTGCACACCTCAGATGAAATCTGCTTCGTTTTGACCATTGCACAAAAAAGACGTACTTACCATGCCTATACACCTTATATATGTACAGTTTACATATGGTACACCAACAGCTTTCACTTAATGCACATTACGTGACATACAATGTGGGCAACATCAAATCACTCACATAGCACTTAAAATGTCATTCACGTGTGCTATTACAGCTGGGAACTAAGGGGAAACACGCAAAACAAGTATAATTAACAAGTTTCCAGTTCCACATTAACGTATTGGAAGCAGAAATAAATCTAGCAGTAATCGATTTATTCATTCTTAAAATTGTATCTTAAACTTTCTTGGTGACATTGTAATATCAAAGATTTATGGTTTCCTATGAAACACAAATTTCAATCACAAATAAAACTTGATAAAGCCAGCGCCGAAAATGTGTGTTACATAGAAATGTATAAATTATTGATTTATTGACATAATGAAAATAAATGAAATATTAATAGAAAATACATTTTAATATAGTAAATGCTGATAATAATGATAATTATTACTTGAACAATATTCTCCATTAAAACTTGTTCTTTTGGTATTCGTTTAATATTTCCAAATGACAACTTTTGAGAAATAATCTAAATTTTCATATATTTGCCAGTAAATAGCAATTCATCAAACAATTTTACTTTCACCATATCTTCTAAAGTACTTTTGGAATCATCTACAGCTAAAATATATTTGTTAACCGGCTTGCTGTCGGCAATGTTCTGGATGATCCTGGAGTGAAAATATTTGTAAATTATAAATGATGTTTTTTGTTGCAATTTAATTTTATATGTTTGTAGTTTTTGAAAGTATTTTATACAATCCGTTTGCTCATGCTATAAATATGTCAGCAGTTCTTCCCCTCCTGGTTTTATGGAACAATGTCATCTATAATACAGGTTGGTGCGTAAACAAATTGATAACTCGAAATTTCTGACAAATTATTTTTCGATTTTTTACAAATCTTTACAAAAAAAAAGTTAAAATAAATTTTTTACCTAAATTTAGTTTTTTATATTATTCACCACATACTCGCAGAAAAATGTTTTTAGATTTTATTTGTAAATTATAGAGTGAAATGAACTTTTTGTATTCATAACCTCACAAATGAAATTAGCCCTCGAACTTTAATATATTATCTCTTTATTTTCTTGACAACTTGACAAAGTTGTAAAAATAAATTCAGCAATGTCTTCGCCATTAAATTCTAAATTTTTATGTCATTTTTTTAAATAATAACATTTTCGATTTAACAATTATACATGCGTTTTTTACTTTGGGTTGTGTTTGTAATTTCAATTAATTTTTTTTATTTCGCTTTCAAACTTTCTATATTGAATGACTTTATTCCATGAAACCAGGTGTGTTTTCCAATAATATAACACCATATTATTATTTGTCGTAATTTATAGAATTAATTTTCATATACACTCAATTCTCTTTTTATGCAATTTTGAAATAATGAGTGTAATAAAAATTTTTCTTTCCTAATAGACCCATTTGCAATGACTAAGCGCATCTATAATGTTAAGAAAAATCAATAAGTGTATATTATATAAACAAACAGACTTACCTGTGTGTTGATTATTAACGTCGCAATGAATAAACGCATTTTATATAAAGTGAGAAAATGGTAGAAAAAATAAACTTACACACACAAATACAACACATAGTAAGAAATGCACGCGAAATTTTGATACGTAGTATCTTTTAATGAATAAATAAATACATAAATATTTAGAAAATATCTTCGACGAAAATTCCGAAAACTCAAATTTAAGTTGTAGAGATAATGATGACATAATTTCGTGAGATTTATTTTCAATTTTTAACAAATTTAATATTTTTTTTAATATTTCACATTGTCCTATTCGAATCTATTTACCTCTATTTATGTTGTTAAATAGTTTCAGAAATTTTCCATGATTTTTCAGGATATTTCTTACTTTTATAATGTGATTTTTGATGCATTTAAGAAATTATTTTGGTTTTATGCGATTTTTTGAGTAAATGGAACATATCTATAATTTTGCATATAAACATTTCTTTTTTGAGCGAATTCCCATAAAACGTACCTATCGCATAAAACGAGAATTGAGTGTACAATGAAACTTCCATGTGTAGAACACTATATAATGAACATTCCTCGACCGTCATCGTTTGAGTTTATTTATGGCATGCTCATTTTTACCCCCATACGTTAAAAACCTTTATATTTTGAACAATGATCAAAATGTCTAAAATTTACTTTCCTAAGTTCAGCAATTGAAAATTAATAAAGGTATTATATCATTTTTACATATTTTTCATAAGTAAAATCTTTAATGTTTTTGGTAACTTTTAACCCCTTCGCCACGAAATTAAAAGAAAAGCGAACTCTATCTATGTGCGACGTTGGGAAAGCTGGAGAACTTACATAGATATTGGACTAGTTTAGTGGCAGTAGCACACACTACATATTTTCCTTGGAAAACTTATATTTATAGGCGTAACAGTGAATCGGGTTAAAATGTTTCAGGAAAGAATATTATAAAAATTGAATATACAAGGTTGATCGGAAAGATCTTCCCCATCCGTAACCCACCATAATAGCAATATTAAAAGTTAAATAATATATCTTGTTATTTATTTATTTTGAAACTAAAGTTATGCGCATATAATTGGAGTCAATTTTCAATGTTTCTTGCAAGAGTCGAGTAATGAAAGCATTCCGACAATATATCAACAACATGTGGGCGTACACAATTACCAAATCTGGCCTTAGGAAGATTAAAGTTGTCAATGAAATTAATAATGTAAAAAGTAGAGGGATTTTAACATTTTATCAAGGTTGCTATAAAAGATTTTGAGTGTGCAACATACTGTCAATGTTATTCTCAGGCTATAATTGTAACAAGATTTTTTTATTTAATAACCCTTAATTGATGTCCATATTGAACATAATTAATAAGCGTTGATATACAGGAATTGTCATTATGTACTTCATTTAATGGCCCGCAATTCTCTAAGCAAGTATTTTTGATTATAGAGTTCATCTACTTATATTCAGAGATTTTCCAGGAAGGGTCCACAGTTTGGACGCTACATAAAAACTTACGAAATATATTTTGGTAACAAATATCTAAAATATTAAAATGTTAGGAGTGGAAAATATTTATAAATACATTTTACATAGCGATTTTTATGATCTCAAATATTATAAAGTAATATCAAATATATCAAATTTAAAAGGATTTTCCAATGTTAATTGTATGTCAAATTATTTCTATTACTCGATTCAAGAGGCGAGGGGAGCATGGCCTATTTTAATGCTTTACAGGGTTATTTACTGATTATCTTGGTGGGGTGGACCTACAAATGAGAGCAACTTACCCAGCCAAATCATTCACGTGGATCGTTGGGATAACATTCGTTCCTTTATCATATATAACTGATTCCGGGGAATTGTTCCAGGCTTGCTGTCTGAATTGTCAACGGATAAACAATAAATAAACTACCTTAAAGAAATCATGGAATATGTTCTCTCCTGCTCCATACAAAATGCCAGCAGCCAAAACGTACATTTTGATTTTTGATTTATGCTATTCAATTTTCATTTAATTTATTATACGCTCATTATTATATACTTTTTTGCTTAACTTTAAAATTTCCTTTTCCGCATTAAAATGCTCTTTAAAATTCGGATGCGGCTTTCGACGCCGATAGTCCTCTTCATTGAAACTTGCTTCTTCATCATCCTAAACTTAATTTAAGCTAATGCTTGAAGTGAGATATTAACTAAACTGCATCGGCTGGTTTAGTTTTAGCCCAAGTCATCACCGAGCTGAGAAGGATGAATACGACTTCTTTTTCTAACCATTGAAAATGATCGTGTAATGCATTCGCTACATAAAGTGCTTCTTCAATTTGATTTATGTCTTCAGTAATATCGTAAACGATGACATCCGATTCAACGATATGTTCGAAAAACTCGTCTCGAGTATCATACTTCAAGAGGTAGATAGAAAACCAAATAATTATTTATTCAAATTTCTACTTTTAATATAGCTTGAACGGATTTTGGTCGTTTGGAATTTTTCTTTTTAAAAGTCCCATGTATTTCAAAAAGAGCATCAGCGTTTTTCTTGGAAATAAAACCTTCAATTTCTGCGGCTGCTTCTTCTTCTTCAGGTTCATCTTCATCCAGAGTAGATCCGACTACACAATTACTTAAATACTGGAAAAAATATACAGTGAAAATAATTCGATTAAATATATTTTACATTGGCTAAACTTAATCCGGTATAACTATCAACATGATTTATAAAAATTCTTTTACTCTCAACTTTTTCTTCTGACATTAAAACTTAAATAATTTATAATAAATTTCCATAACAGAAATTATTAAAACAATTCATATTTAGAAATATTAATTTATTTTGAAAAAAGTTCTCATGTTAATATTGTTTGATATTAAAAAATTTATTTATTCAAATTATTTTACATTCTTAGATAATTATTAAAAATCCCCAGTTTGTTTACCAACTACAATGATTTATTCCGATTTTTCAAACTATTTTGTTAATATTCAATCTATTTCATTAATTTCTGCTGAATTTTCTTGCCATTTTGAGCCAATATCTTGTTTTCACCCTTTATTTATTTGGATTTTCATGTATTATTTGACATTGAACACATTTTCCACAATCTTTTCGACACATTGCTTTGGTTTTTGAATTTCAATAGTACTTGGTATAGGGAATATTGGTCTCTGAACAATTAGATTAAGAATTCTAAAATCCAAACAAGTTCTAATATCGTTTTTTTCTTTATTTAAAACACAAGCTAGAGGTTAATTCTATAGAGATTCACAATTTTCAAAAATTCATTCTTTTCTATTTCTATGATATCTTCCTCAAATTTACTTAATAAATGCTCTGGTTGTCATCTAGAATTAATCATTATAAAAAGTCCTGTCGTCATAATTTCGTGTTTTGCTATAGACGTCTGACCGATATCCCATTTATGCTTCATAAATATGCATTCATAAATTATGAATCATAATCTTTCAGAAGTTTTTTAATTCATTCATTTAATATTTTTATACTTTCTTCCACGTAATTTATATATAGTTTTTTATTTTTACACATTTAAAGATAAATTCTAAGACTGAAATTATATTTATTAAAAATTTGGCTAATAATCAATAAAGATATCGATTTTTTATATTCACGAATTTTCGACTAAGCCGTTTTAAATAATTAAAAGAAGTTCTTAAAACAATAAACTCTTAATAAATGTATACCTTCAATAACATTTGGTATTACTCTTTTAGAAATATAAAATTATACTTATTTTACGTGATTTCCGATCAATTAATATGTTATTAGATATATAATTAATATCTTCTTTCATCGATATATAGATCAAAATATCTTTTAAATGATATTTGAACGAAAAATGATGGTAGCATTGCGTGGTTCCCTCCGGGGGCTGCGCATCAGTAAAGAGGAGGCACTACAATATGATCCCGCATCACCAAATCAAAGGTCGAATGATCTATTCGTTATTCAATCTTAAAAAGTTACAAAGAAAAACAAGAGCAACTTTGATGGACACCATTATAGAAAGCAAGAAATATTATAAGAAACACTTGAAAGATAATATCAGATTAGTGTATATTATTATTAATTTTTATGTCAGTTCATTCTGAGGAATGATGTAAAGCATATTAAATCAATTTTGGCTACCCTTCCATCTCTGATTTTTAAAGTTAGTTTACCGGGTGTGTTTGCAGATTTCGTAACCTGTAGGAATTTGTTAAACTTTCCTTTGAGTTGAGGCGATGGAAATAAGGAAATTTGTAAATATGTTCAAATAGCAATTTTTCTTAGAAAGTTATGTAAAAGATTTCAATTGACAGTTATTGAAAATGTGCTATCCGTTTACGAAGTTTGGGGGAAGAGCTATATATATTGCCCAAAAGACAAAAAAGGTTTCGGTCGTGGGGGAGGGCCTCACTTGTGTAAGTGCAAAAGGATGGAGCTGTGGTACCCAGTCCACCGATGGAAATTATTGATACAATGGACCCAAGCACTCTTTTCATATATTTTTAAGAACAATAACCGTTAGTATACTTGACCTTAAAGTGCGAGAAAGTTATGCAATTGAAAATATTATAGCTAAGATTCACAGAAAGTTACGGATTCCAGCTAGAGGTTCAGAGAAATAAATTGCACTTGGAAACAGTTGATAAAGGAGTGAACGCTATACGACTATAACATTCAGATTGGGGCAATTATGAATCTATTGATTAAGTTATGTGGTAGAAGCAATGACGAGATTTTAGAAGAAGGATAATGGAAAAAGTGAATGCTAAAAGAAAAATTGACGAGATTGAGAAACAAGATACTAAACAATATAAATGGGAAGGAAGTTAGCCAATGGTTGGACGAATACGATGATCCAAAAGAAAGACAATATGAAGAATTGTGAGGGCATTATTGACATGCAATGGTTGAATCCTTGAAAATCGAAAAAGCATTCTGGGATGGAAAACACAAATCTATATACATACAAAAATGTTAATATCAATGTTTAAGAACTCTTTTATTTGAAGAAATTCAAAGAATATTTTGTGAAATGGACATAACCAATTTTTTGAAGTCTGTCTAAAAATGCTAAAATTACAGAAATTATTTCATTATTAGTATGAGTTGTTCATTTTCTTTTTTAAATGGACTGCCGAATTTTTGAAATGTCTGCCTTAAAAGTTTTCTATGACTCATTTTCTTTGTTTTATCTCAACGATGACTCATAACAAAGTGTCCACGGACTGATGACGCATTAAATGTGATTATTTGAATGAGTCATGTGAGTATCCAGCCATTCAGAAGCGTCTGTGCCATATGGCTCACTTTTCACTACTACGGTTTTATATTCAAAACTTCTCATTTTTAAAAAAAGTTTAAATTTACAGCAAAGGCTTATCATATTATTTACTAAATATTTTACAATATAACATGAAATAAACGTTTCCGTGAAGGTGTTGTTTGAACCTCATTAACACCTTAAGCTGAATCTGAAAATCCAATATTAAAAACAAATAAGAACTCCTTATTTTATTAACAACATTTTAATTTAATCATTTAATATAATCATAAATATCTCAGTTTAATTTATATTTTCATCGGGATAACCCTTTTTAGTTAATAAAAAGTTTTTCAATGGATCATCTAAGTATTGAATGTCATTTTCTTTCAGCATACCCTTTACAAATGTTACATAGCCAATTATTATTTAAAGAAAACTAACTCTTGGTATACATCCAGGATATAAATGCTTAGCCATTTCTTTTATCATTGCTATTCTCTCATTTTGAACATCAATTTTATATTTTTCAGTGTCATTTATATACGACTTCTCTGTTTCCATTTCTAATTCATGACATTTTTCTTTTTCCAAAAGTTTCTCTTTAATATTGGCCTATTTTCAAAGGTTTTATGAGTTTATTATAAGCATCAATGTACTTGAGCTTCATTTTTGAATTTTTCCTTCAATTCAGCATCTTTCAACTGTCTTTGGTGAATTATTTCGTCTTTTTGTTTATTTAATTCTTCGATTTTTTCATCAAGTTTTCTTTCCTCTTCCTTTCGCGCCTTTAAAATATCAAAATATTCAGTTAGTTTATAAAATAAAATGATTGAACATAAAAAAAGATATTAGGTTTTAGGTGTTACCATAGTATGGGGTTTACCGACTAATTAATTTCGTCACTTTCATTTGGCTTATTATAGTTTTTATTTGTGTTTATTTGCTTGCTTTAAAAAATGAGTTTCTTTAAGAATAAGGCCAACTGCGTTTGGCTAAAAGATCTCACTGTTACTGGAGTTATACGAAAATGCACGTAATAAATGGAAGAAAACTGATAAAGATTAATAAAAAAACTAATTAAATTTTCAAAAAATTAAAAAGTAATATTCTTCGAAGAACAAAATGGTAACCGGTGGCAAATTAAAAGTTAAAAAAAATGAATAAAGGATAGAAGGTTAGCAAGCGGCTCTAGAATTAATAAAATAACAATTAATTACATAATTAATTTATTTATACAAGGAAAACCCATCAAGCATTGAGAAAATCTAGGACTATACAAGTTTAAAGAAAATCGTTTTAATAATTGCTTGTTAGTCCCGAAGAACGGGCATGACATGGGTAATTATATAAATCGAAACGATAATTGTGGAAATTTGCACTTTTATCGGAACAACGAGAGGTGACAAGTACAAAGATAAAGCCAATAATCAACCATCAGATCGTAGATTGATTTTAGACGGGGTGAAATCCGTTGGGAATTTACCTCAAATATAATTGACATTTTTTGTGAACGAAATGCGTTTTCTTGTGATCAATAAATTCTATTTGTTGAGTGTCTCTATGATTTTACAACTAAACACGAGAAGCCAGATTCAGAACTAATTCCTGAGGAAAATTTACTAATTTCCTAACAATATTCTTTATTTAAACAATTAAATAATAATTTAAGCCTTTTGCTGCGAATATATTTAATAAAAATGAAAAAAACTCGACTATAAGATAGCACTTGTTAATTTCCATGGGCTATTGACAAGGGCTATCTTATAGTCGAAACTTTTTTCATTTTTATTAAATATATTAGTAGCAACTATCATTTAATTGTTTAAATTTAATTAATGCTGCTACCAAGAAATCATCACTTTTTTACTTCTAAATTTAAATAATGAACCTTCATGAACCTTTATGAACCTTTATATACGTACCATATTTTTAATTTACTATAACATAAATTTAAGTTTCATGGCGCCGTAATATCTTGTAAAGGATTGATTTAATTTTTTTATATATATTTGTATCCTTATCTGCCGTTCGCTCCGAGCTATGACCTTACTGGCTCGGCTCTAGGGCGGCCGTGATTATAATTATAATTGCGTAGAGGACGATGGAATGCTTTTGTAATAGAAATTACTGTTGGGCTCAGTTGGTAAAATCTGTATAACGTTCTGCTCATATGTGTGGTGAATGCTCTGGCGTGTATGTAGATTTTTTACATAAATAAAAATTACACAATAAATAATTTTCAAAATAAAACTTATTAAAATACTATAATGAACAATTTGAAATAAATTAGTTTTTTCTCAGAATGAATTTGAAAATTTCGCAGTATTTTCTTTAATTTGTCCACTACTTATAAGCAATTTCTTCGGGATTCTAATAATTGCAATAATTTTTATTTCGCAAATATTTAGAATTTTAAGGAAAAATCGTTCTTCATTTCATATTATTCTAGATATTTGATATTAATCACAATCTATTTTTTATTATTTTTTTCTCTAGTAAATTACTCTCCCGATAATTTCTTCAACTCCAACATGGGGTGATAAATTGCACAGAAAAGACAAAAATAAATAAAACAGCGATAATAGAAAATTTGTCAACTGTAATATTACATACACCAACGGGGTGTGACAGTGCCATGCTGTAACTTTTTGGGGCCCTTTGCAGGAAACTAAAGAGAAATTAAAAAAAATGTTATGAAATTTTATATTTTTTGGTTAGGCCTAATTTCTTTCCAGGCAGATAAAAACAATTTGAAGCGAACAACAAGTGAATTATTAGGTATATTTGTTTTAAATTAAATCGATTTGTATGAAAATTAAATGAATTATGAATTTTCATGTTTGTCTTTTCTTTCAATTCATGGTGTTTTTATGGTATTAGAGAAGTTTTTGTGGAGTATTTAATATTTGGGGGCTCAGTGCGATTGTCATTGTTGCATAGCCAATGTTTCGGCACTCGGGGTGGGCTTTACCGACGAATTGTTCATTATAGTATGCTCTACCTACAGATTAATTAAATTAAATTGGGATATTTATTCTACCAAAACGTGTTAGGTACAAAAATTCAAAATATTAAGTTTACTTTGTGGAAAATATTTTCTGAAAAATAATAGACTGACAGAATATTCGAAAATTACATAGATAGTCAGAATACTATAAGAAAGAATAGGCAGACGCGCATAAGCTATAATAATAGCAATTTTTGTTTATTATTATTTTTGGATAATAATATTAATAATAATAATAATAATAATAATAATAATAATAATAATAATAATAAGTAATAATAATAATAATTGTTTAAATGTCGAACTGAACATGTTGGCTCTGATAAACTCGCTCTTGTATTGAGCATCATCTTCTTTCGAAGCATCAGCTAAAAACGTTTGACTTGATTCCTCATATAGTAATAACTCATGTTCAGGGATAACGGCAAGCTTAAAGACCAATTTATAGAGATTCGTGTTCAAATTTCCATGCGTCTGTTACAGTTTTATTTTTCGAATATATAGAAATTCATATTTGGATAATGGATCAACTATTCGCTTAAAGTCAATCATTTCTGAACCTTCAACTGATTTGAATTTATTCAACTTCATTTGATCAAGATTTAATTTCCATACGATTACATAATCACATAAATCCACACTTCTAAGGAATGAGTTAGTTTCGTTGATTAATTTCGTTATCGATTCTGAATGTCCATATAATACATCACTCTGTTTGCCATCTTCTAAACTCCATACAATCATAATATCCTTTTCCATTTTGAATTAATAAACGAATTTTTAAAACCTTTGTATTTTCAAAACAATCACAAAACTTACCAGATTTAAACAACTGATATAAAAATCCTTTTTAAAACAAACGTCCAAAATCCAAAATTTTTAAACCAAATAAAAATCCAAAAAAGCATATATCACCAAAACTCGATAAAAAAATTACACTGATCGCGTCTGTGTGCGCATACAAAAAACCAACACCATCTCCGAATCCAACGCGCACACAGACGCGAATTAACGTCAGGATTGACCAATAATATTAATATTAATAATAATAATAATAATAATAATAATAATAATAATAATAATAATAATAAAAATAATAATAATAATAATAATAATAATAATAATAATAATAATAATAATAATAATAATAATAATAATAATGGATTTTTGACGTTTTGTCGTTTAGGTTATAAATTTTGTATTTTGCTTTGGGGCTTTGTTTTTTCCGAGAAATAGATTGCTGGATTTGAGTTTCTGTCTTTTTAGAAATATGTGTTTTCCTTCGTTTGGGATTTAATGCTTTTTTGAATATTATTTCATTTGAAATATCAAAATGTCTGATGATATTGCTACCTTAGTAAGATTGGTTCAGATGAGTAATAAATAACATTTTAAAAAATAATTAATAAATTTGTATCGGACTATGTTCCTAGTTTTTCTATTATTATATACAGTTGAATTAATGTATACCGTTTTTTTTATTATTAATGAATACTCTTATTGTTTTTTGAATTAATAATATAGCTGCTTTGTTTCGTTAATTATATATTAACTGGTTTTATTTTAATTTTAGATAATATATTCCCTGTGCATATATATATATATATATATATAACGTTCCCAATAGTGTACCTGACTATAAATAACCAATTTGAGTACCCGGGTATTATATTCAGAACTTTACGGTAGTTGAAAATATATCTGGTATGTGCAAAATCGGAATTGTAGGTGATGATGCTCCTAGATCTGTTTTCCCGTCTATCACCAGAAGACCTCGTCAATGAAATGTTATGGTACGAATGAGCCAGAAAGATAGCTACATAGGCGATGAAGCTCAGATTTATTCTAGTTGTTAAAGCACACTCATTGTTTTGACCAAAATTTCTAATTTGTCCATTTACAGCTTTTATTTATATGGTCAAGTTGACATCAACCATCATGACTCATTGCTAATCTCATGTCCGGTCTCCAGGACCAATATTTTCTCTAAATAATATACTAAATTAATCAACTTTCCAACTCTGAGATTTCTACAATGATTGATGATATTTTCTTGAATAATAAATGAGATTAATTAATTAATAAATTGGTTATTTCGAAACATTTAATGTTTGAATTAGATCCAAAAATATTGTTTTTATTTTTTTGAATATTTAATTAGCTCTTAATAAATTTTTACCAATGTTCTTTGTCATTTATTTTGTGTATTGTTATGTAACTAAAACATTAGAATAGGTGATTTCTAGCTAAAAAAATTATATTTTTATATATTAAACGAATAAAAATAAAATTTGTTCATTTTTTTTATAGAAATTAAACTATTAAAATTAATCATACCAATTCTGCTTCTTTTGAAAATTCCTTAAATTTATTCAATTCATCGATATATTTTCTTTTTGCAATTTCTTTATTATCTCTTTCGGTTTTTTCATGCCTGAATGCCTGCATTTCAGCTTGAGCAATCGCTACATCTTGTCTAGCAGCTTCAAATTCATCTATATCTCTTTGTTTTTGAGCTAATAACTCGCCAAGTCTTTTCTAAATTTTGAAAAAATAAAATATTTTGACAAATAAAATTACCTGAATAAGATTCAGATTTTCTTCTCTAAGTTTTTTTAACATTAACTGTCCTTCATTTTTGAATTCAGTTTCTTTTCTGTATGCTTTAAATTTATTTTCTTCAGCTATTTGCCTCTCCTTTTCTCTTAACAATTCCTCTTCTCTGTCTTTAAAAGCATCCATATAAGACTTTCTTAATGTCATTTTCTTTGTGAATTCTTTATCCTTTTCCCTAAAAATCAAGTCGACACAATATCACATTTTATTATATTTACACTAAGGATGTTAAATAACTTACACGAATTGACTTATATTTTGCAGAATAAACATAACGACACGAGAAAGAACACTTTTTAAACAGAATTTATTACTTTTTCATTAAATTTTGAAAATGGCTATAAATTTAATCAATTTAAATGATAAATTCCATGATGAAGTTTCCTTGTTGCACAACCTCTTCTTCCAATGATACCCTAATCATGTGCATACTTCGTATATTGTTATTTTTGCAATAATAATTTTTTTCAATTAAATTTGCTTAAAACGCTTTTAATGTATTCGTCAATATGACGGATTTGTTAAAAATTGATATGCAATTTTATAGATAAATCTAGCGTCAGCGCCGTCCTATCGTAAGTGCAACAAGTGCAATCGCACGGTGAGGGTTAGAATAGTCGAATATGGAAGCCAAAAAAATCGACGCCAAAGAAAAAAAGCTTTAATTGGTTAAAATCGTCGCCAATGTTGAAACCCGAAAAAATCGTCGAAAATGTAGTACAAAAAATAGCCGACAATATTAAATCTTAAAAAATAGTCGAATCTTTAGGGGTCAAAAATAATACAATTTTTTTAAAAGGTGTTAGTTAACTGGAAGATGTTATTACTGTAGTAGGTAGTAAATATTCTAGATGTATTTATAAATAAATACACGGGGAAGGGGGGAAAGTTTTTTGTATTTTTTATAATAATGTATTTACAAACCCTTTAGTTATACATGGTACTTACTAAATTTGAAATAAAACCAACAGACTTAAAATAAAATACACAAAAAATTATGCAAAACAAATATTGCAACTTTTATACAACTATATATATATGGCCTTTAACAACACTATTTACTAACAACATTTAAAATTATCTAAATATTTAATAAATTATGCAACAGAATACTATTTAATACTATTATTTTAATACTACTAATTAATACTATTAATACTATAATTAATGAATTTTAACTTTTACCACAAAATTATTTGAATTAAATTGTAAACGATTTTTTTGGGATTCTTATATCAAGTCATCGACTAATTTTTTGGCATTTGTTGGATGTCGGTTATTTTTTTGGGTTTGCAGTCGGCTAATTTTTCACGATCTGTCGACTTTTTTTTTGACTTCAATATTCGACTATTCTGACTTTCTTCCAATCGCACTGGACTCCAAATATTAAATACATTGGTATTAAATAAATATTTTCTTTTGAATTAAATTAGAATAACTGATTTTTATTCTTTAACCACTTGTGCTGTAATGACGTGTAATGCACGTCTATTGCTACCTGTAATAAATGACAATATTTTTACAGTGTGTTGTGTTTGTGTATCAGTTTATTTTTTCTACCACTTTCTCACATTCTATATTAAATGCGCTTGTTCATTGGAACGCTAAAAATCAACACAAGGTAAGTTTGTATGTTTATATAATACACATGTATTGATTTTATTTTTACATTATAGATGCGTTTGTTTACTGAAAATGACAATATGACATTCATGACACGTCATATAATCTTTGCTAATTTCTACCAACAAGTTATATATTGTATATCGCCAGACTTATATAAGTTAGAATAACATGCCAACCAACTGTGAATTGCTTTCGGTGTGTTCGTCAATCACACACGTTAATTAATTGCCAGCATACGTGGTTAAATAAATTTTGATGATCCTATAATGCAGGGATGTCCATTGCGGCCCTTTATCGACTCATTTTTTTTATTTTTTAGTAAATTTATCAAGTAGTGATCACAAGAGTCTTCATGTAATTTAATCAAAATACTTTATATTTAATAAATTTAATAATTCAAATAAATAATTTAAAAAACAATATAATTAAGATGAAATTTATGACTGAGCATGCATACTAAGTTATAATATTGTCATTAAATTTAAGGGGATAGTACCAAAAAAATCGACGTTTTTAAGGAATTCACCCTCCGGGAAGCGCACTATGAGCTGCAACATTCAAAATAAACCTCGTCTACCCCAAAAATCTCAAAAAAATTTGAGACCATTCCCAAGGGCCTAGGCTTAAGATATTCTGGTAGATTTGCGGCCCAGTTAAATATTTAAGTTTGCAATGCGACCCATTAAATTAAAAGGTTTTACATCCCTGTCCTAATGCATCCTATTGAATTTTATTTGACTAATCCAGCACTCCTGGTCAAATTACAGTTATTAACTTGCATGCACTAATTATTATTTAAAATAAATTTACTCCTGCATTTTCTGTAAGTTTTCCTGAATTACCAATTCAACTCTTTGTCTGTCTTCCTCATGGGTGTCATTCAAAGCATCAAATTTAGCTTTATCCTTAAAAATCAAAATGTCTTTCATTTATAATATTTAAAAAATATTTAAACTTTCATTTGTTGCTCTAATTGTTTTCGAAAATTATATTTCTTTTCATCTTCTAAAAACTGCTGTAACTTCTCTCTTTCTTGATCTTCTTTAAATTGCTTTTCCATAGCTCTAACATACGGAATATCGGCCGTCTCAAATGAAAAATTAATTAAATATGCAAAATCCTAAAATTTTATTAATATCAATACCGCTAACTCATTTTTCAGTCTTTCTTTTTCATCAATTTGAGCCAAACGAATTTTACCAACATATGCCTCTCTAAGTTTCGAAGCCAAATTTCTTAATTCAGGACTGAAAGTGAAAAAAAAATTTCAAATAATCATAAAAGTTGAAAATTTTAACTCATTTTCTCTCAGATACTGAGAATACCGATCACGGTGGAGAGAATCATTTTTTTCTTTTTCCAAATATTTCCCCATTAAGTTTTCTAGATGCTCATTATGTTTAATAACTTTGAGTTCAGTTTCTTGCTGAAAACAAAAATATCTGAATATTTTTACAGAAAGAGTTCCACAGACATTCTCCAGACAATGATTCCACTGGAACCTTATTAACATCTTAACTCTACCTTCACCACTCCTGGATCATGAAATCATTAATTTCATGACAAACACCTAGTGAAACGGTTCCGAATAGAAAGTTCGCACTAGAAAGCCTGCCGTTTACGTAGTTATAATTTTAAAATCACGAAATAAGTAATTTTTTATGTAATAAAATTAAAAATTAATAATTTCTTGATTTGTTTGAATATTGTACGTGTACTAAGCTTTTATTAATACTAGCTTGGCTAGGAGTCTCCCGGAATCGGCTTTCGTCCCCGGTTAACTATGACCCGAGAGATGTAAATCTCCCGTCTTTCTGTTTTTCGAATAACTTTTTGTTTTCCTGTAAGGAATTTCATGAACATTTGCTTAAATCACCAAAGCTATTGGAGTCAGCCCGACGACAAGTAAAATAAAATTTTAAAAACAAACAAAAATAGCATGATTTATAAACTGTACTATGTAATATGTAAAAATAATTGTTTTGTCTAAATCTTTATGGTATTAGCCTATTATATTATTTCTTAAGCGTTATACTGTTCGCAAGTTTATAATCTCCCGGGTTCGAGGTTGCAGGAGTTGTCAACCTTAATCGATCAGATTTTCAATATATTTTCAATATATATTTTCAAAATATTTGTCATGTACAACATATTCTCAATTCTAGAGGGTCTTTCTAATCGGACTAAATCGGACCTATAACACACGCAATGAATTAAAGTGACCCACAAGTTGTTTTTTTAATTATAAAATAATAATCATACGAATGTGTTCGAATATATATCTAATTAATGTATAATAAATAAAATCATATTATATTTACATGAATATTTGTTAAATTTTTAATAACTAAAATAATACTTGACCCGTAGGTTGATATTTTCAAAAAATAAATTCAATTGCCACCCCATTGTCAAAATGGTTCGCCTTCGCTGTTCTAAATACTTCAAATGTTAAAATACAGTTTTATCTAATTACGTAATATTAGGTAAGTACTAAAAATTTAAACTGATTAATTTGTAAGCATGCGATATCCGAAATTCCTAAAATCACCAGTTCATAACAAAGGACAAAATTATACTTCTTTAGAGTCATAATTTACATAAAATGGTAATTTTTTGATTTAGTTTTTGAGTTGTTTTCTTAATTATTTTATGCAAAGATTAACCGAAGACCTTTGTTTGAGTCTTTTCTTTTACGTACCATTTTCGATAATAGAAAGTTTACTAGAAATTATACGATTGCTCTTCAAAAAAATTTCACTAAAAGCAAGAAGATCTTTTTAAAACAACATAAATATAGGTAAAAGTTTCAAAACTCAAACGTTACTTCCTGCATGTTTCTCAGCATTTCGCATTCTTTTCTTGCATCCATTGGAATCTGTCCATTTGTGCGTTTGCATTTGACTTTGAATACCAACTTAAATTTTCCATTTTCCGGTGTTGGTTAATGCAGTCTTTCATATCTTGTTCCTGGCCATCTCTGATTTTCCTCGAGTAAGACCACGGATCGTTTGCAATTTTCTGAAATCAAGTTTGTCATAATTTTTTTTGAAAAAAAATAAATATACAGCGTGCATTTCCATTATGTCTTGCATTGAGCCTCCCATTTTAAATTATATTTTTAAATTAAACAAAAATTTATATTATTTTATTATTGATCACTTTCAATAGAATTATCACTAAGAAATTATTTTAAAAATATTATTAAAAATTAAAATAAAGTTGAAATTCTTTATTAGAATTTGTTTTATTGAGAGCATAGGATTATGATAAAGGTAAAATGTAGATTTAAATTGTAAAATAAAATTTAACGTTGAAATTTTAAATACTGTAATTTACCATAACTCGTTTTCTATATGAAACTTCAAGCTGTATTAAACAACAATCAACAGGGACCAACAAAAGAGATATCCTTAAAAATACCACTGGTAACTTGACACATGTCAACAGTATGCCTTTGACGGTTAACACAAAAATGGAAAGACAAGAGAAAAATTCCTACTTTGATGCTATGATCATTATTTGTAAAATTGACTTCGAATATGTAAACTTTGAACGGGCAATGTTTGAAGACATTCTTTATCTGATGTCTAATTTATCTGGAATATGCCCAATATGGATGATTTTCGTTTATGTCCAAAGTCTAATTACATTCAACTAAATAAGCAATAAATATTTATTATTATTATTATTATTATTATTATTATTATTATTATTATTATTATTATTATTATTATTATTATTATTATTATTATTATTATTATTATTATTATTATTATTATTATTATTATTATTATTATTATTATTATTGAGGTAATAAAATAATAAAATAAATTAATAAAAATAAAAATTAGAATTAAATTATATTCATTAGAATTGAATTATGTTCATTATAATTAAATTAAGAGGAGATTTGAAAATTCGGCCAGGGATAGAATCGGTAGTGTAAAGAAATAAAAAGAGAACATATAGGTGAAAATCCAAAAATGTGAATTATGAAATTATGTGAAATTATGAAAAATCGATAAAAGATTCAAATATTCGAATCGAAATCTGGACATAGGTGGAACAAATAGCGAGGAATAACATGGTGATAACGGAATTTTCAGAAAGTACAAGGAAGAGTGCGAAATGGTGCATAATAGTGTTGGGTTTTTATTTTTAAAAGTTGGTTCTCTCTCTGACTCCTGGTGTTCTTATTCAAACAAATAAGTTGAAACCCTACAGAGAATATACTTCATTCAATTTCAAATAAATTACAACTTGTCACTATTTGCACCTTTTGCTCATTGTACTGATCACTGCTCTCGTGATTTTTTGAGCTTCTCTTTTTTCTTTGACCAAATGGCGACTTGTCTCTTTCTGAGCTCTGTTTTCATATTGTTTCTGAGAGGGCAATTATCTACAGAATTGCAATAAATTATTTCCCGGGAATCCTAGGTAAACATTTGAGGTTTTCCAAATTATTTTAATTTGTTATCCTAGATTGGCGCTTGAAATATTCCCTCTCTTATCTGATCGATCGATTCTCGCTGCGCATCGGGTTTCCTAAGAGCTCGGGCTTCCAATGGGCTCGGGTTTTCCATTACAGATTGATTAATTTTAATTAATTTGTTTTTTCGCATTAACTTTTAAGAAGAAATTTGTGAATAGGCAAAAGGAAACTCATTGGAAGTATCAAGGATAATAACAAGGTGAATATTAATAAAGATTTTGACAAAGCATCAACACCGAGCGGAGAATCGGTCAAACTAATAAAACTTTGGTCATTTATTATTTTGCGTTGAGAGATATTTTTGTTATTCAATATACGTTTGGTAGTTTGTTGTTTCGTTATTTTCAATTAAAGGGACATGTGGAGTAAGATAGTACCGACTCAAATTAATAAAACCCATTATTATTATTATTATTATTATTATTATTATTATTATTATTATTATTATTATTATTATTATTATTATTATTATTATTATTATTATTATTATTATTATTATTATTATTATTATTATTATTATTATTATTATTATTATTATTATTATTATTATTATTATTATTATTATTATTATTATTGTATTTATTAAAAGGCTTGACTATGAATCAATAAAGATATCACTGTTTTATTGATATTCACGAATAATAAAATAATAATACTAATACTAATACTATTAATAATAATAATCATCTTTAATATAAATAAACATGAATGAAATATTCTCAATTTCTGAATTTATTTTATTCGAATCTATTTTGATCAATTGTTATCTAACAAAACGAAGCGAATAATATTAATTTTTTTATTTTGTTATAATAATTCATTATTTTATATATAATATAAACACTTGAATTCTTAGGTCCTTTTTTAAAACAATGACAATCATCAATTATTAACAGCTGTACAATCGTAAAGAGATTCTTTTTAATCTTTTTTATGTTTAGCATAAATGACATTTGAAGGAAAGTGGAATGGGAAATTAATTCGATCTCCTTCTCCAAAAAAGAAAATTGACAATTTTGTAAAGTAAGGTTTTTGAATTAAAAAACTTTTGAATATTTTTTATCATTTTTAAATATCTTCGTAGTTTTAATCGTAATAATAATTATGAATAAATACCATTTATCATGTCCAATGTATAAAGAACTATATTTTGAAACCAAAAAGATACACCAAACACCACTGAGTTACATTTTCTATAGTGGTGGTTAATTTGTACAGCAATTTGTCTACAATTGGTAACTCACCAATTTAATAAATTTCATTTTTCTAGAAATTTATTTTAGCCCTTTTTGAAATGGGTTTCAGGTAAGATGTTTAATTTTAAGTAAATTTTAAGACTTGACTTTTGATCCATATAGATAGGAGGTCATTATTCGAGTTCTTAAATATTACTTTTAGTCAACGTATGTATTATAAATTATTTTTAATTAATTTTCAGGTTTTTAGGAATTTTTATGAAATTTATTTTATAATTATTTTGGAATTATTTTGATATAATGTAAGTCAGATAATTAAATAATTAAATCAATCGCCAAAAATGTATTTTTCTAAAATATTTCTAAAACAAATATCAAAATTTCTAATGAATATTTAACTTAATTTTAACTCAAAAATAATTTTTACTATGATATTTCTAGATTTTCATGACAATTTAAGATAGTTTCTTTAAAAATACATTTAAAAACATTTTTAGCGATCTTTTTTTCTCAAAATTTCTCTAAAATAAAGTTATTATAGAAGCGTATCTCAGTGGCGCATTTCTATATATCGAAAGCTTGCATGTGTTTTATAGTATGTGTTGTGTCTGTATGCAGTATTTAATTTTTCTACCATTTTTTAAATTTCGATAGTGTAAGGTGTATATCATTGCACTACCAATGAAAACATCAGCGTGAAATCAAAGTAAGTATACATGTTTCTATAATGTAAGATTCTCTTATATTCTTTATAATATTTTCCCATATTATAGGAAACGTATCTGAGTGGTTTCTGGTGTATGGAGAATTGAAAATAAGACAGGTAGATAACTCATAACTCAAAGAGGTTCATGAAAAATGTTTGTAATTGAAGTCTTCAGACGTTACTTAAATGGGGTGGTTGAAATTAAAGTTACTTTAAATTAAAGTTATTTTGAAACTTTTCCTTTAGTGAACTATCACATGATAATTCTATCAATTTTTCTTTTTCTATGGCTGTCAGTTCAAATTCGTCTTCTTCAATGTAGTTAATTGGATTCTGTACCCACTAAAACTTTGAGTAATCAAGGTCTTTGAAATAATTTGAAAAATGCGGCACTAAACTACTCATGTGTTTGATAATAAGAATTTTGCTTGCTTCAATATTAGCAGTGGGCCAGAAATCTTTGGAAAGTGATAACATATCCAACTCATTATTTTCTAAATTTGATTTCCATAATTTCAAGTTTTTGATGAAAGCTTTTACTTTGTCTTTTTGAATAAGTGG
>CAUHTR010004587.1:0-35119 GCA_959609185.1 Schmidtea polychroa | reverse complement strand
NAAGATAAGATAAACAAAAGGAAGCAAACAAAAAATAAAAACAAAGGTCATAAATGATTAATAAGTAAGAAGGTGGAAAAGGGAATTTCAAATTCCAAAAACAAAACAGGAGGAAATAATATATATTGATGGCTTGTCAGATAACTGGAGTATGGAGAAAATCGGCTTGGCAAGAAAAATGGAAACCAAAACATATCTAGCAGATGTCAAAAATAAAGCGAAAAACTGAATTGAAACAAATCATGTCTTGGCGTCAAAAATGCAACAATCAAAATTATTTCGTGTACCACAGAAATTGGCGAGTTATAAAAGGGAAAGCCACACAAGTGGAAAGAGAGAAAGAATTTGTTGGATGAACAGAGGAAATTTAATAAAGATTTAGATTGTTCGAACTTTGTCATTTGTGGGTCAGTTAAAAGCAGGCTTAGAGTCAGGGGATAAGTTTGTGAAACCTAAATTTCACCAAACACCCAATAACAAAACAATTTTAAGAACAAATAAAAACAAGAAATTGAAAAATGAGAAGATAATACATAAATTAAGGAAATCAATCAATGAAGTAAAAATCGCCATTCGTACATCTTTTCACTATATATTTCGATAGCATCACTATCATCACAGTTTACCTACATTCACTCGTGATGAATAACTACACTATATTGATAATTTCTAAACAAATTATAAGATCTATAAATTTTTAATTTTAAATAACAATTTTAAATAATTATTTTTAAAAATAATTTTCAACAATCAATTATTTTATACTTTTAAAATTCTTTAAAAATTTTATTTTTATTATTTTTTTAATTATTTTACATAACTATTATTCAATATACATCAACATACAAAAACATAATTAAAAACATTCAACACAAAAGTATTCACTGCATTCTGCACATTGATTTAGGATTAAAAGTTCTTATCAATAATGCTTCACATATCACACGCTTAAAACAATTATCAAATTTTTTTGATAAGATTTTAAAATCGGACATTCCTAATTATCTCATACAGACTTTATTATGATCCCTAATATTGGACACTCCCTTCGGTCGACAGTGTTCTTGAACTCGAGTACAGAGATGACGGGAAGTCTCTCCAATGTATGTGGCATTACACCCATTACATGTGAATTGATAAACGAGATCCAAACACAATCCAACCGGCGTTTGAGATTTACTAACAAACATACTACGTACTTTGCACGATTTTGAAACAATTCTATAATTCAATGTACCCAACTGTTTACCAATATTTCTTTTGAAATCTTTATATCCTTCAGAATACGGCAATACCATCGTATATTTTGGCTCATCTTGTTTGTTAGTAGTATATTCATATTCACTACATCATTCGACATATCAGTCAATTTACATTTATTCATACTACGATCCTTAGCATTATTCATACATTTATCAATAGTCTCTTTCGACGTTAACAATAAAACCGTTTTAAGTAGCCATTCTTCACCAATAATTCAACTAATTTATCTACACCTTTTACTGAATTTTTAAAAGTGGAAGATAAGCACCATGATCGATAAACTAATCCTTTCACCATATTTCTTTTATATTTAAATTCACAAAAACTCTCTGGCGTAGTATAGAGGCCGGTATCTGTTGGTTTTCTGTAAATTTCTGTGTCATATTGTTCATCTTTACGTTTCATTTATAGGTCAAGAAATGTTATGGATGAATTCATCTCAGTTTCACATGTGAATTTAATGTTCTTATGCAATCCATTCATGTAATGCAAATGTTCCTTATTTTTAAATATCAGAAAAATATCATCAACACACCTTTTATACACAATTTTTATTTTTTCATATTGAAAGAAGCAATTTTCTTTTCTAAACATGCCAAAAATATTGACGCCATTGTAGGTGCTAAGGGCGAACCCATAGCCACTCCATCAATTTGTTCATACCATTCATTATTAAAAAGAAAATTAACTTTGGAAGTTGCAAACTCTAAGAGCTTCCTAAATGCACATCCATCACACATATTATGCGCATTAATATTTTCATTCCATAATTCACAACATAAATCGATTGTTTCTTTCAACAGGACATTAGTAAATAAACTACATACATCAAACGAAACCATATACTCATTAACATTATTTTTATTCAATTGTCCTATACATGATGCAAATTCAAAACTGTCTTTACATTCAAACTAAGATTTTATTAAGGGTTTTAATAATCCATCCAAATACTTCGCTATTTTATACTGACCTGTTCCAACCATAAATGGGATATTACCACCTCTAAAGCAGGCATGAGCAACTTGTTTTTGTTAGGGGCCAGTTCAGTCTTTGAAAATGTTTCGGGGGCCGGATGTATTTAGCACGAATTTATTAATATATATTCCAATAATATATCTTTTTAATAGCAAAGATCATTTAAATTTACATGATTAGGCATATATTATATATTATATACTATATACTAGTTGTTATTGGAAGGCAAAATATACAAACTATGAAAATACCCAAATTTAACTTTAATAATCCCATATTTATAGTTTATTTACTCGCACAAACTCTGGATTGTTCGAATTTATATTTTTTATGCTTCTCAAGTTTGCATATACTACTCAAATATACCCAACATATCAATATTAATCTTGTTCTGGTTTTGGTCTGTGTGACATTTGACACTTCTTATCACGACATAATTCTGAAATATTTGCTTTGATAGATGATGTTGCTACTCGTAATTCGTTTGACAAGTTATCACCAGTGAGCCGACATCTGTTTTTGCACTTTGTTTGTTTCATCTTAGAAAAGAATTGTTCACAGATGTAAGTGCTAGGGAAAAGTGAGACCATTTTCAGCGCATGATATCGGATTGATGGAAACGCTTTCTGAGAAATGTAGAGTTTGTAGAATTGAATCAAAGAGACGTCACGAAACTTTCTTTCCAGATCGCCATTACACTGCAATTCAATGAGCTCCATTTGCATTGATTCTGGTGCTGTTTCAACATTAACACTGAATGGTTCAGAAAATAGTTTGAAATCATTTTCATGTTCGGCAAAATCAGCAAATCTTGAAGAAAACTGTGTTTTCAATGCAATTATGTGTTCATTAAATTTCTTCGTGTTAGCTAAATTTGCATCATTTTTGCAATCAGTTAAATTTGGAAAATGCACCGTAATGTCCTTTGATAATTGATTCTCCCATAGTTTCAGCTTTGTCTGAAATCCTTTGATATGATCGTAAAGATTATTTATCAGTTGATCCCGGCCTTGTAACTTCGTGTTTAGATCATTCAGATGCGTTGTGATGTCAACCAAAAAGGCCAAGTCAAGTAGCCAATTTGCATCGGCTAACTCCGGAATTGGTTTCGACTTCATCTCCATAAAAAGTTTAATTTCTTCACGAAGGCAATAAAAGCGATGCAATACTTTTCCTCTGCTCAGCCAACGAACTTCGCTAAAGTAAATTACATCCGAGTATTCTGTCTCAATGCTAGTGAGAAACTCTTTGAATTGTCGATGATTCAATCCACGTGATCTTATGAAATTCACGGTTTTCACAACAACTGTCATTACATGGTCTATCTTTAGTTCTTTTACACATAAATTCTCTTGGTGGATTATGCAATGTGATGCAATTAATTGCTCACTTCCTTTCATTTTAACAAGATCCGCCTTCAATAAACCAACTACTCCATTTTTTATTCCAACCATTGCCGGAGCTCCGTCTGTCGTTATTCCTGTTAGTTTTGGAAGAAAAAGCCCGTTTTCTGCCAATGCAGTTTTGATTTCATCAAAAACATCTTCTCCAGTTGTAGTCCCTTTCATGCTCACTAATTTCAACAGTTCTTCCGTAACGTGGAAGTCCTGATCAACCCCACGCACAAAAATTGCTAACTGCGCGGTGTCTGTCATATCCGTGCTTTCATCAAGGCATATTGAATATGCTTGAAATAGTTCAGCTTTTTCTTTCAAGATTGTTTCAATGTTTTTTGCAATATCATCAATTCGTCTTACGATTGTAAATTGAGAAAGGCTGATATTCGAGAAAAGTTGTTTTTTTTCGGGACAGATACAATCCACAGCAGCATCAATGCATTCTTTGACAAACTCCCCATCAGAAAACGGTTTCAGTTTCTTGGCAATTATCTCACTTATCATGAAACTCGCCTTCACAACACACTCAATCTCTTTATTAACTTTGATAAAGAATGTCTGTTGCCCTAGAAGTGCTTTTCGGAGAGATTCGATCCTATCGTTCCTTAATTGTCCCTGTATCTGATCGAACTTTTCTGCATGCTGAGTCTGGTAATGCCGTCTTACATTAAATTCCTTTTTAACGGAAATTGATTGCGAGCAAACAAGACAAACGAGAATATTATTTGATTCTACAAACAGATAATCCGATGTCCACTTATCATTAAATACTCGGTGTTCACTGTCAACTTTTCGTTTTTTTGTAATAGTGCTCATCCTCAACTGTGGTTGAAATTGCGTATTTATTTCATAAAATTATAAGTTTTGTTCATAGAGGTAGTGAACATAATTTTTGATAATTGAACTGTTGGCTAAAGGAGTTTTATTGTACAACCTCACCTGCCTAATAATATGACAACAAGGGCATTAATGCATTCATTCCAGTCACACTCATCCTCACAGTTAAGAGAGAGCTACTAGTACATCCTAACCTCTCCTACAGGATTGAATAAAGGCCAGCTATTAGAGTAGCAGTAGCACACCAACGAACTTGGGATCATCTTCAGCCCTGCACAATTATACGCTCTAGATGAAAGTTGGAAGTTTCCTTAATAGAATATAACTAAATACTTCACAGTGAGGTGTAAATGTGGAGAGGTGACCGGAAGTTTACTGCTGCACCACCACGCTTATATTAAATGCGTATTTGTACTAATGGTGTAGCTCTAACGTCAACTGCATACATTCCTGAAAGCTTATCAAGAGCCTGGTTATATGGTGTGGATCAATGAACACTGGGGGCCGGTCAAAAGAGACTCGCGGGCCGGATATGGTGATTTTTATTAATTAAATCTTTACCGTGTTTATTTAGGTATTTAATTAAGTAAAAGATCTTTGTTAATTAATAAGTGCAAAATGCGAAAGAGAAACTTTGAAATACAAAACAAAATCAAAAGAAAGATTTATATCTCGACAGTTTGTCAGAGATTACGAAAATGTAGTAGGAAGAATCAGAAATTTGCAGAGGGAAATAAGCAAAAAAATAATACCTCAACCGATGCCAGAAAACAATGAGGAAAAATTGGAATGTGGTGTAGGCAAAAATTGTAAAACTGGAATAATCTTAAATACCATAGAATGGCAAATTATAAAAGGGAAAAACTATAGCAGAAATAGGAAAAGAAAAGTTAGAGAATTCAACCAAGAAGATTTAATCAGAGAAGCAGATAAAGAAAACGTGTTAAACTTGGTATTCTAGTAATCAGGTTAAAATATTTCATTTTATCAATAAATACTGAGATTATAACTTGCATCGTTATTATTTTGAATTATATTTCATTAATTTTATGTTTAATATTAATAATCGAATATTTTAATTTAAGGTTTTCCAGTTTTAATGATTTAGTATTTTTTTTTAATATTATTGATGCTATTATATTTGCGTATTGTGGTAGTAAAACAAAAAACTGCTACAAATTATTATTATTATTATTATTATTATTATTATTATTATTATTATTATTATTATTATTATTATTATTATTATTATTATTATTATCATGATAATAATTATTTTTAATCTTCTAAAATGATATTACAAAGTATGATTTTGTAATATTGTAAATCGGCACTTAAATATAGTATAAATAAATGTAGAAATAAGTAGATAACATAAATAATTAAAATAACGATTTTTAGAATTTTGAATTATTTATATAAAATTATACATAAAATTTAAATTATATCATTTTATCCAAAATTCCGTGATTTTGAAAAAGAGTCTGTGAAGCGATTATTATGAATATTTATCCTACCTGAACAGTTTTTGGTGTTAATATTTGTTATTTAATAAAATTTATACACCAACAAAAGTAATTTGTAATATATTTACTAAATCTAAAAATGAATATTGTCAAATCACCAATAATAATTTTTCAATAAATTTGTATTAAATAATTAATTCAATTATAATATATTTTAAGAAACAATTCATAAATATCAAGCAAATTAATTAAAGTGGGGTGCTATTTTTGCGCCATAAATAAATCTCATTAATTTCAATGTTAGTGTAGAAAGTACACTAGTATCATTAATTATATTTTTTATTTATAATTAAATTTATGCTATTATATGGAAAAAGATTATAAAAGAAACACTTCATAATATTAAATTACTACCTACGCAAAATAGCCCTATATTTACTGTGAAACATCAGTCAAGATAAATCGAATTGAAAATATTTGTTTAAATATACTAGGTGAAAAAAGCTTATTTTAAATTGAAAATAAGTATAATTTTCAATTAATTTCCTGATAAAATAATTCTATTAATTATGTTTAAAATAAGCTAAGATTCTTTAATTTTATATTAATCATTAATAGACAACCGTTTTATGTAATTTTAAGATACTGTTTAAGATACTGATATTTAAATTTTACAAAAACTTATAACTTAATTTATAAATAAATGGTAGAAATAATTAATAATAAACTTAATTCACTTTTTTATGCGGTTACTTTACGATTTTGAAATATTTTCCATTTCATCATGAATGATGACTCATCTATAATTTGTCATCTATAACCGCTGTCGCCAACCTTTTAGTACCGAAGAGCACATTCCAAATTATCGATTACCAAACGGACACCATTTATTTTTTCAAGGTAAATTTATAGTGACTTTCAAATTAACAATTTAAACGCCGGCATTTCGAAAATCCATACAAAAATGACGCGATTTCAAGTCATCGGCCATTATAGTGTTAATAACGCAAATAATGTACAAAACAGCATATTTAATTTAATGTTATTTAATTTTATTTTATTCAATATAATTATATATTTATTAATCATTATGTATATCTATAACAAACTAAAAATACAATACCAAACAACTTTTATTAAGTCAATAAGGGATAAGTTAATAAGGGATGCAAGCTGTTATTCCTGTTCGCAGACAATCATTAAGATGCCCGTCGGTAATTCGAGATCTGTGTTTGGATTTTATTATATTCATTGTTGAAAACAACGATTCGCATAAATATGTGGAACCGAAGAACGATTTTATTTTATATGCAATGGAAATTTTTTTTTGTCAACTAAGTTCCAAAATTGTTCATCTGTTACATACGATTTCAGCACAATATCATTTTTAACCCTCTCCGTATATTTGTCGAATATATTCGACATTAAAGCAAGATGTCACTTCCAGTTTCATAGGCCATTGCAAAAGTACATCGTTTTCACCGCGCATTATGAAAAAGAAAACAGAAAGATGTGTCCCTTTTCCAGCTTTGAATCCATCGGGATGAAGCTGAAGGCACATTTTGTAACCGTTTTTGTGGGAATAGAACGGGTCACTATAAATATCAGCATTATTTTTTACACGGAGAGGGTTAAGATCCAAAATCTCAAGTTCCAGATGCTCTGCTCTTTTTTCAATAAGTATTCCAATTAATGTCACTAATGCTGTTACATTTTCCTGGTTAGTAAATGGATTTACAAGAAAGATGACTATTGGTTCTATAATAGCAAACTGTTCTTTCAGTGTTTCAAGATGAATAATAAATGATGACGGGTCAAAATTTCCATCACATACCAGTTTATGCATATTTGGGAAATGCACGAGGGATTTAATTTTCAAATGAGATATCCATAAATGCAGCTTCGATTTAAATGAATTGATAGATCCTATCATTGTAGCAACGTGTTTTTCTTTTCCCTGCAGTTCCAAGTTTAAAGCGTTCAATATGATCATGATATCTATGAGGGATCCCAAATCCATTAACCAGGAAGAATCGTGCAATTCACCAAAGTGTTGATTTTTAGATTCGAGGAATTTCTTTATTTCATCTATCAAGCTTAAAATTCTTGTAAGCCTTTTGCTTTTACTGAGTCTTCGTACCTCTGCATGCAAGTGTTGGGCTGGAACCGAGAATTGAGAGCTTGTTTTAATGAATCAGAAATATATAACAAAAAAATCGCACCAAGTTAAATTAGAACACCAATCAATACAAATTAAAGTACATAACACATTGATGATAAATAAGACCGGGTAATAAAATAAAGGAACGCAAAAGAGGTCGCGATCACTAACACAGCTAGGAGAAATATCGCATTCGGAATAGCTAACAACAAAAAAATAAATTAATAATAAAATAATGAATAATAAATTAATTAATAATATTGTTAGGTTCGATGGGTATTTATTCGAACTAACACAAAACGTTTATCTGACTCCAAAATTTATAACGCGTGTAGGTAAATAAATAACAAATATGATTTAAATATTTATTGAAAGTAAATAATTTATAAACAATTGTTTATACTACAAAAACAACCTAGCTGCACCCTAAAGAACAGAAAACGGTTATACAAACCGCCCTAAAGAGTATTTCTAAGAATCAAGGCTGGCCCTAAATGCGCCAACAGCCCGATATAGGTGAACGGAAAAGAGATAGGGGATTTTACCGAATTTTAACCGCGATAGTGTCAACCGAGAAAATGGTTAACACTTTAAATTTTATTTGCAACGAAATAGCTACAAAAATATGTGCTGACGTTGAATCCCTTTAATATTAGATTAATTTAAATATATATATATATATATATATAATATTCCAAAAGAGCAAAATAAACCACAAATTGGTTGTTGAGCTTGCTAAAAATCTATTCTCCTTTTTCTTTAATTATTACTCCAATAGATATTGGAGTTAAGTTATTGTATAAATGATGCGAAATCCCAAAATACTTGTTAATTTTTTACAATCGATAATTGAATACAAAATTCCTAATATATCAAGTTAGACTTCCAGTTAATAAATAGAAGTAAATTCCAATGTAAATTTCCTGACCGCTAAATGTCAATACGAAAAAATCTGTTTCTATTTATAACAGTTTCTTTTTTCAATTAATTCTCAATCTTTTCTTTCTTTCTGTCGCGTCCTATTTTTCCGTCCTTGAGCTCACATTTTCTACTGGTATTTATACCATTTTAATTACTATTTTTATTATATATTTTTTTACAATTACTATTTTTGTTGTAAATCTATTTTTAGTAATTGTTTATTACTATTTATATTTTAATTCTAATTTTAGTAATTGTTTTCTATTTTAGGTAATTTTTAAATACTATTTTTAATTAATTATTATTTAATTTCAAAACTTTTGGTTCCGGTTCCTACTGAACCCCAACAATATGAAAAATTGTAAAAAAAAAATAAATTTGAAATTTAAAATAAAATATCTATTAAACTGATAAAATGATAAAAAGTAGAAAAATTAGATGAATTATAAAATTTATAAAACCAGATTGTTTAAATCAATGAAACTAAAATAAAGTTAACTAAACTTATTTAAATTATAAAAACTTGTAAAACTAAATTAAAATTAGCAAAAACTATTTAAATTATAGAATTATAAAAATAAATCTTAAAAATTAATAAAAAATAGAATTTGGATTAATTAAATTAATTAAATTAAAAAATAAACAATTGCACACATTCACGCATGCATGCAAAAATTAATCAGAATTGCCTCGCATTCTAATTGGATATAGTAGCAGAGAATGCGTAGGCGTACAATTCAATCAGTATAAATACGGATTGAAATTTCAGTTGTTCAACTTGTTAAACTAGTTTTCAGATTTACACAACAAATCGTTTGTCAGGTAATGAACATATGCTCTCAATTTTCGATTTTATGCCATCGTGGATTGGACTGGGTAATTTTATTTTAATATGAAATTTTTATGTAATGTTTTAAGTTAAATAAATTTTATATTCAATTTAGTTTAGTTGTTTAATTGTTTAATTTTCATTTAATTTTCAAGTTTTGGATAATAATTTTTATTGGGTTAAAATGTTATGCTTATTGATTATGAACGATAGTACCGTGGAGTTGAGATCCAGCATACCATGGTTTGTGGTACCTTCGGGATGCTCAGACTGTTGGGTATGCTGGCTTTTCAATCACGCAGCTGATTTAGGGACGAAATGTGGAGGCTTCTCCACGGGTCCGTCGCTGGAAGTACCTTCGGTCAAACATAGGTTAGGACTAAGAATACAGGCAGATCCCTGCTCAAATTTTTTGAAGAACAATTTAAATATTACGGGAAGTGTGGATTAACTTGGAAATAAGGGCCAATCCCTGCTCAAATCTTTGGAAGGATAATTTGAATATTATAGGAAGTATAGAATAATGATTATTAGATGGAAAATAAGGGCCAATCCCTGCTCAAATAATTTTGAAGGATAATTTGGATATTATAGGAAGTATAGAACGATAATTATTAGATGGAAAATATGGGCGGATCCCTGCGCAAAATTTTATAAGAGAACAATTGGAAATACCCGTAATTGAGGACCACAAACGATCCAAAAACAGTATACATAGTGAATAATGACGTAAGACCTTCTATCGGCAGTCTAGAACCCGAAAAGAAAATACAATGGGGAGTAGTTTTAGTAATAGAGCTCACCTGCTCATTGTTTTTCACCTTTGTGTACAGTACCAACATGGTCGTCACCATGGGTACGCAAATGGTTTAAATTGCAATAGTCATGGAGGTGCTTAGGAAAGAGTTGAACGATTATGATTACCCCTAACGTATTTTAAAATTTAAAATGACACACCCCTAAGTAACCTACACAAGATAAGATCGGAATGTTCATCTTCAGTACCTTCCAGTAAGGCCCTGAACAGTCGGTGCTTTAAAGGCGCTGCTCGAATGAGTTAACAATTTTCCTTACGATCTTCATAATGGGAGCAAATGAAAGTATTTTACTGCACAATACTTCCTGATGGATAATACAATGGTACGTCATAAAGTTGGGAAAGCATTTATCTTTCTTGCACAGGGCGACAAATCCGTTGATACTACCCACCACTGCTGGTGCTCCGTCAGTGGTGATAGCAGATAGCTTGTGGAGAGCTATATCTATTGAATCTGCAAATGTTTTGAATATGTTGAAGATATCCAGACCTGATCTTCGTCCTTACATTGGTAATATTTTCAACAGCTCTTCTTTTATAGTGAAGTCATTAAAAACAATTCTCACCATTACTGTCAACTGTGCTGTATCTGATGTGTCAGCTGACTCGTCAAATTGCAAAGCAAACCAATCACATATTTCTAAGTCATTTTTGAGTTGAAATTGTCTGTTGAAATTGCATGTATTCTTCTTATAACCGTATTGCCTGACAACTGTAAATCTTGTATTGCTGACATAATTTCAGGCTTGTTGGAAAGTTCCTCAAATAAGCACTCAGAGCCAGCAAGAAATGCTTCTTTTATCAGCTCACCGTCTTGGTATAGTTTTTTCTTCTTTGCGAGGATGTGGGAAATTTTAAAAGAAGCAATGGTGGCATTTTTAGATTTTACAAATGTCGAGTGAAAATCGATTGCTGGTCAGATAAATTTAATTTAAGGTCTCCAATTTTGTTCTTTCTAATTTCTGATTTAACTGGATAATTAATATCAAAAGTGCTATGGTTAGAACAGAAGTGTCGTTCAACATTATGTTTTTTTGCCACTGCAACTGTACTACCGCACAATAAACAAACATATTTATCTTTAATACTGACCAAACAATAGGATTGACCCCAATCTGTGTTAAATTATACGTTCGTTGTCTTTTACTTGCACTCATTTTAGAATTAAAATTTTTTTTCATTTTTTCAACTGAATGATCAGAGAAATAATAAATCACAAGTTGATACCTAAATTTAATCTAATTGAGAAACAATAAACAATTATTGTCTTGCAAGTGTTCAGCAAAATAACAAATTTAAAATCAAAAAAGAGGCGAGTATCATTATGAAAACAAAATATTAATAATAAATAAAGAAAATATATAAACACAAATAATATATAAAGAAATATATAAAGAAAAATTATTAATAATAAATTAATAAAAATTATTAATATTAATAATAAATAAAGAAAATATATAAACACAAATTATATATAAAGAAATATATAAAGAAAAATTATAAAAATATGCTTATTATTATCTTAAAATTTCGAAATCTATCGATTTTAATTTTTTTTTAAATTAAAAATTTCGCTCAAATTTCAATTATTTTGCTTTATTTACTTTTTTTCTGGAAGCACACATAAAACAGCTGCCGGGTGCCATGGTACCATAGTAAATTATCGCTATATAGTTTTAATAAAACTTTTTATTTCACGACTTTAAGTACACAGAAACTGGAGTAAAAGCAAAATATAATTAAGGTTCTGTTTTGACTCATAATGATAATAAAAATGTAAAATTCTACTACAATTACTAATAAATTTGTTAGTTTTCTCAATGAGTTTGTTTTGAATTTATGATTTTAAATTTGATATTCTATTCTTCAATTAAAATGACATTAATCATGAACACAAATATGTCAATTGCCAATAATAACAAGATAAACGGCAAATATACGTATCCCAAAAAACCTCGAACCAGTTAAAGGAATAAAGGAACTGAATATCAAGAATCCTTAAATCCACTAACAAAATAGCATTTTTATTTTGTGTTTAAAAACATAATTTGTATTTTGACTTTTAAAAGTAAAGAGTGACAGTCCATTAATATATAATAATGTAGTCTGCCCATGAAGTCCGGGGACAATTTGGTACAATTTATGATTACTTTTTTAAGATATCAATTTCTCTCGAATTGTCGATAAAAGGTTCAGAAATTTTTGAAATTTGCCATTTATTATGAAACCTAGATATGTTCTAATGTCAAAAATTATTCAGATTATAAAATGTTTTCTAGAAAGCAAACTATAAAATATGTGAAATGATTTTATGGGATAATTCTGATAATTTCAAAATGTAAATAATTCACTTCATTTCTTCAGCGTCATAATTAAAATAGAATCGCCCCCCTGTTGGATATATATGTAGATTTATTTGAGTTACGCTTTGGAGTATGCATTAATATTGTTGAAATTTCAATTTTACAACTTCGGTCAGACATAAATAAATACAAATAAATACAAATTTTTTAAATTTATTTACCTTCACCAAAACCTTTACACTAAAACAATTTTTAAATGAAATCGTACATATACCAAAAGTTCATATTCAGCTAAATAGGCGAACGTCTTTTATTAACTAGGAACACAATGTTATTAATGTTTCTATAGAATACGTGTAACAATAGAGAGCGAACTTAAAGCCCATTCAAACTCAAGGAGATGCTCTACAGAATAAATAAATTAATTGTTGTGGAACGCGAATTCAGGAATGAATGAACGATAAGTGTCGTGTAAACTATATATCCTATTTAGTGACAGTCCCTTTCAATACGTTTCAAACCCACAGAATACAAATGTTCGAAATTTGAAGATAAAAAAATCGGCGAAACACGACAAAGGACAACGAACCTGCAGGATTAAAGTTGGACCGCGTTCAATTCATGTAGTTCCAACCTAGTCAAAAGCAAGCAGAACCGATCACTAATGCCAGTATACACCGGAGAGGAGTAATATCATTTTCCTGAAGCAACAGCACCTACAAATACTGAAGTACAAAAGTCCACACCAACTCCAAAGAAATCTAAACTGTAAAGGTTAACAGAAACAATCATAATGGCATCTAGGGATGACCGACATTCATCTTTAGATAACCGATTTTTCTTCTGCAATACAATCCTTAGTAACAAACATTTTAAATAAAATTATAAATTAGTGTAATCTCCATTTATTTTTATAAGTGTTTGAAGTTGAGAAAGTGAAAATTCAAAATAATAATAATAATAATAATAATAATAATAATAATAATAATAATAATAATAATAATAATAATAATAATAATAATAATAATAATAATAATAATAATAATAATAATAATAATAATAATAATAATAATAATTATTATTATTATTATTATTATGTGAATTTTTAGTGCACTTCAAATATTGCAATTTATTTTTATATGTTCAATAAAATCTTAAGATTTTTAAGCCTCATTTCATGTATGAAAATAACACTTGATGTAAAATAGGATTTTACTGAAAATAATGAATAATTTCTATTTAATGTAAAAAATGACGTTTTTGTTATTAAGTGCTTTTTTATTAAAAGTAATCATAAATAATGATGATTTTATTTGTTAATTTCAAGAAATATTTGCTCTATTGTTCCCAAAGACTTTTACAGGCACGAAAAAGTACTATTATAATAACTTTTATTTCTTTCAATTTCACCACTGATTATTTTTTCCATTGAATTTATAAAAAAGAGAGAATGAAGACTATAAATCAGTAATATATCGATGTTTTTTGATACTCTCGAATTATCGGCAGTGCCTTTTTCAAGTGAATTTGAATTATAACCGAAAACCGTATAATTGTTTATCATAGAATTTTTGGAAATGCTCTATAAATTGACGGACGACACGTAATGGTTTGTGAAAACATTCTGTATCTAATGGGTCATTTTGTTCAGTAAGAAACTTGACTGAGACACCGATAAGTTAATCATTTCCAAGTACAGCTGTTATTGCACAAACTGCAACAAAATATTTTCATTTGATAATTTTAATTTCTGGTCAATTTGTCAGTGGAGCTTCTAAACGTAGTCATCCGTCTTTAATGGCGCACTAACATCTCTGCGCGACTGAATTGTGTGATCGCCTAAGTTGTATATCCCGTCAAGTCCTGGCGGAATTTCTCAATTGATGGGTCGACTGAAATAGACAGACAAGTAAATAAAAGTTGGCAAACAGAGCGGCGAGGTGACAATAGTATTTTAACTAATTATAATAGCAGTAACTTTTTACAAAAGATAAATAAGTACACAGAGGCATATTCGATTATAACGCCAGCAGCTTTTATGAGGATAATAAAATTTTCATTCCACTAAACGCGTTGGATTTTACCTAATCATTATTAATTATTTGTATAAGTGGTTTGAGCTAAATTTGATCCTGAAAAAGATTCTTATTAACTCAAAATTATTTTCACTTTAAAAATGAAACGACAAAATCTATATAAGAAGCAATTTCGGATCTATCCAGTTTCATATTTAATCAGAAATAAATTATGCTGAACATGATGAAGAGACTGTCGATACCAACTCTGTTTCATCGAAGAGCTTCCTTAATCGTCCTTAATCGTCCCGTTCGTTAATTGTAATAATCTCATCATCCGGCTTTTGTCCTGTCTATCACCATTACATCTAATTAGCTAAAATTTCATCAATAAAAGAAGATAAAAAATAAAAAATCTTCATGATAAATTTAATAATTTTACACTTCTTTACTAAACATAATATAGAATGTTACTTTAATGCAAGATATCTTACTTCTTCCTTCGATTTTTCTCGGGTCTCGTCATTTGAAGCTGGATTGCCATCAAACTCGTGATTTTTATGCTGTTTGTCCTCGACTCGCACTTGCGCTTCGTAGATCCGTTCCAGCCTTTCAAAGATACTTTACGTTTTCTCACCTTTCCCTTTAACCATTAAGATCGGATCATACCAAATCCTGGAATTTCTACACTTTTTGTTTTTTTTCTTATTTGCATAAATATTTACATAATATTTTATTAAAAAATGAAATTATAAAATAGTAGAAAATTTCACCACACCCAAATCATCGTCGTCCCTTTTATCATTTGGCTCTTTTTCCTGGCTCACCATTGACTTTCAATTTACGACTGACCGAATCTCGTTTCCCGACTCATGTTTTTATTTCTATTATATCAATCCACCTACAATTCCTGTGGTGAATTTTCTCATTTATTCAATCAGTTCTCCTAATTCATTTGACCCGCTTGCTGCATTTTCTAAAAATGGTCCTTTTCCTGCATTGACATATTATAAACATTTGCTTTTCATTCTATTAATTCACGATTTCTCCTACATAAATTCATATTTTCCCAAAGCACGGAGTTGGCTCTCGCATGACTTTCTAAATAGCATGAATTCTAATAAATTGTTTTTTGAAATGTAATAATTTAAAACAATTGCCTTTCGAACTATATCCTAAATGCATAATGTTATGGATATTGACAACCAAACACTTGGTGAAACGAAACTTTATTTATAGTTCGTTTTTAACGTAAAATTTAAGCAAAATACCTACTAAATAAAGTTTAACTTAAAGTGTCAAAATCTATCATTCAAAGTATTAGAAGCTGCTAACACATCTTCTAAATTATTTTTTAAATCCGGTTCAAAAGTTAACGACATAATTCCAAGTATTTATTATATCACATATTGTATAATTTTAAACAAATTTTCAGCGTTGAATAAAATATTTTCAAAACCATTTATCAAAATATTTCAATATTTAAAACATATTTATTTAAAAATTTTTCATTAATAAAACTTCTTTTTTAAAAAGCTATTTTAATTTTTAATTCAAAAATTTCAACTTAAAAAAATCCAATTTAAAAATTATTTAAGTTATTTTAATAGTTAATTATTTACAATTTAAAATTATTTTGATAAATCATTGAAATATTTAACTCTCAGCTGAAAACACCTCACACAAAGGAAATTCAAAGTTATAAATTAAAACTATTTTCCCCTTAATTCAAATAAAATCGCAAATTGAAAATTTTTGTCAACTTTCGGCTTGATTCTCATTTAGAAATTTGGATGTTGACTGATGGAATTCCTGTTTTCCTTCGACAGTTTTTTCAGTCAAAATAATTTCGTGATTTCTTGATTTATTTCTTATTAATTCTCCGTTAACTTCTTGACTGAGTGCTTGGTTTTGTCTGTTAGAGTGGAGAGTAACCTTTTGGATTTACCTTTGTCTGTTTCACTGGTTTTCTTGAGTGTTTTATTCTGTAGAGTTGTAGGATGTTTGTAGAGTTTTAGCGTTTTAATTTTACTGGTTTTTCTTCGTTGTTTTTTGTTATTTATTTCTTTATCGTTTTTGGAATTTCCTTTTTTCCTAACTTGGCTTATTTTCCCTCTAAAATTTTGTATTGATACTTCATTCATTCACCCAGTTTTACTCTAATTTTTCATTTTTAGTTTGCTGTTTTACAAGCGTTATTTGAACTATAATGCATTTTCTGTGTATTTAAACTTTTCCTAATCTTTATCTTTTTGTTTTCTTGTATTTTTAATTTATATATATAGTCTTACAAAAGTTAATAATAATAAAATAATAGTAAACTTATTTCAAATATTACTTAATTTATTTAAAATATAGCATTTGTAAGATTAAAAATTTTGTTTTTAAATTAAATAAATTAAATTAAAAAAATCAACCAAAACTTAAAGCTTTAAAATCAAATTCCGAATAAATGAAAAAAAATCAAATAAATTTTATTAAAGATAACTTAATTACATCTCTTGCCAAAGTGGTGGGAATTTGTTTAGATGACATCTAATTGCAGCTTCACACCTGATCTCACATCGCTTTAAGAAAACCAAAAAAAATTAATTTAATACTCTTATGCTTATTATCTAATTCTTTCAAATTGACTACAAATATTTAGAACAAAAACAAAGAAAAAATCAACTAAAAAATTTAATTAATAACATAAATTCTATTTCAATATTTGTAGTTGTAAAATCATAAAAATGATAATTTTTCGGAAAATGTAAAATTTATACTTTTTTAAAAATATCTTAATAATTTCAAGATAAATGTGACGCAGTATTAAAACCTATATTAGATTTAGGTTAAACTATTATTAATGTAGTACCTCTGACTTTCAAATTAATAAATATATTAATTTAATAATTAAATTACAAATACATTATTAAATTAAGTATGTGGCTATTTATACATACAGTATGTATAAGAAATTGGCTATTTATACTTACTGTATCATGTTGTTGAAAATGTTATGAAATGCGGAGATGACGAATGTGAATGTGTTAATAAATTTTAGTTTGAGTGTATATTTAAAGTATAATATTGAGAATTTCTTTGTTAAAGTTTTGCCTTGAATATTTTTAGCAGTACCTTTGCGACTATTACCCTTACGAGCAGTACCCATAGGGGGACAGAATATCTTGTCGGATAAACTCTGACTATATAATAATAATAATAAAAATATGTATGTATAAATAGCCACATCCAATAATTATTCATAAATTATAAGGCCGGTTTTAATCGGTTTAGTATGTGGCTATTTATACATACAGTATGTATAAATAGTCAATTGCGTATACATACTGTATGTATAAATAGCCACATACTTAAATTAATATATTTATTAATTTGAAAGTCAGAAGCACTACACTAATAATATTATACTCTGCACTTTCGAACATATCCATCTTAATTCAATAAATGTGTTCAAAACTCTGGAATTCAAACAATTTGTGGATAAACGCAATGCTTCACCTCTATATCGAATGTATTTTACAAATGATAAATTTCGTATATCTGCTGCTGATACTNTATGGTCTCAAGTATAAAATAGCGAAGTATTTGGATGGATTATTAAAACCCTTAATAAAATCTGAGTTTGAATGTAAGGACTTTTTTTTAATTTGCATCATGTATAGGACAATTGAATAAAAATATTGTTAATGTGTATATGGTTTCGTTTGATGTATGTAGTTTATTTACTAATGTCCTGCTGAAAGAAACAATCGATTTATTTTGTGAATTATGGAATGAAAATATTAATGCGCATAATATGTGTGATGGAAATGCATTTAGGAAGCTTTTAGAGTTTGTAACTTCCAAAGTTAATTTTCTTTTTAATAATGAATGGTATAAACAAATTGATGGAGTGGCTATGGGTTCGCCCTTAGCACCAACAATGGCGTCAATATTTTTGGCATGCTAAGAAAAGAAAATTGCTTCTTTTCAATATGAAAAACCAATTGTGTATAAAAGGTATGTTGATGATAATTTTCTAATATTTAAAAATAAGTAACGTGTGAAACCATTTTTGCATTACATGAATGGATTGCATAAGAACATTAAATTTACATGTGAAACTGAGAAAGATTCATCCATAGCATTTCTTGACTTGTTAATTAAACGCAAAGATGAACAATATGAGACAGAAATTTACAGAAAACCAACAGATACCGGCCTCTATACTACCCCAGAGTTTTTGTGAATTTAAATATAAAAGAAACATGGTGAAAGGATTGGTTTATCGATCATGGAACTTATTTTCCACTTTTTTAGTTGAATTACTGGTGAAGAATGGCTACTCAAAATGGTTTTTATTGTTAACGTTTAAAGAGACTGTTGATAAATGTATGAATAATGCTAAGGATCGTAGTATGAATAAATGTAAATTGACTGATATGTCGAATGATGTAGTGAATATGAATATTGATACTAACAAACAAGATGAGCCAAAATATACGATGGTATTGCCGTATTCTGAAGGATATAAAGATTTCAAAAGAAAGATTGGTAAACAGTTGGGTACATTGAATTATAGAATTATTTCAAAATCGTGCAAAGTACGTAGTATGTTTGTTAGTAAATCTCAAACGCCGGTTGAATTATGTTCGAATCTCGTTTATCAATTCACATGTAATGGGTGTAATGCCACATACATTGGAGAGACTTCCCGTCATCTCTGTACTCGAGTTCAAGAACACTGTTGACCGAAGGGAGATGTACGATTATTATTATAAATCTAAGCAAACTCTAATAATATTGTTAGGTTTTATTAATTCATGTCGGTAACCTCTGACTTGTACTTTTAATTGTAAATAACAAAACAATAAACTACCCAACGTATATTTGAATCACAAATTTCTCACAATCTAACGATACAATCAACGACGGAGTTTTACCAGTTTAGTTTGTTCTCCGCTAACTTTAATAAATTACAAAACGGTCAACATCACTGTCCGCCACAACAACTATTTACATCTCATCTGTTTTTGATCCTTCATTGCAAGAACAGATATCTTCTTAGTCAAAAGCTGTCGACTCGATAATTAATTCTCTCGACAAAATCCATACCCCCAAAGAACTGAAAAATCGAACCCTTTTCCACTCCTTACTTGCTTTTTTCACAAAAAACTTTCATCCAACGCTAGAACATGTCATATCATAGTCTTGGTCAAACCTCTTCGGGTTATAAGTACAAAAGTGCCATCCAGAATGTACTTTTATGAATTTTCACTGAAAAAATCACAACATGTCAAAATCTACTCGGAACCCCCCCAAAAAAACTAACTTCACTGTCTGTCAACCCTGGATTTTAAGGTGGCGTCTTTGCGGTCAACAACATCTTTACCTTTGAAAGCAACATTTGATTTCAGCTCACTAATTCACTTTCTCGTTAACTCCGGCTCATCATTTTCGATCTTTTCAACAACTATAATCTCAGATCTTAAATCTCTAGTGACCTTTTTGGAAGCCAACTGTACCCAATTCAATTTTTGGTAACAAAAAAACTTTTAATCACGATACTGACACTGACCTCAATCTTTACTCACACCTTCCACATAGCATACACGATTCATCAAATATTAGGCTCCGGGTTCTTCTGCAAACAATCCTTCATGGTAGACTGCAAAGGCCGATGAATATTCATTATAAACTGGCACCTCAAGCCTATACATACAAATTTATTACCAAATGTAACATCAATATCTACGCAGATATATCCAACGATCCAACAGCTCTTTCCAATTTACTGCCACGACGGAGCGCAATAAAAACATGCCGGATATTGAGCACCTAGCTAATCCATAGGCAATGCACGACATGATCGAGATAATCTCAACCACATACTCAATCACTAAATCACAAAATCCGATACCATACCACCTATAACCCTGTCGACTCATTATATACACACATTACCGTGCATATCATAACAAAACCGTAGCTAGACCTGTCCCACCCATAAAACTTGACGCAGTCAAAGCCGAATTTATCAGCCTAGAGAATGCAGGCATTATATGTCGTTCTTCATCACTACGGGCGTCACCATACACGTAATCACAAAGAAAGACGGTTCACTCAGGCCGTGCGGCGACTACCGTCTACTCAATCAAGTGATTTTTCACGACGCATACCCAATGTCACTTATCAAAGATCTTTGAAATCAAAATCACTTGAAAAAGCCAGTGCCGAAAATTCGTGAATATCAAAAAAACATCGATATATTTACATCGATATATTTACATATATATAGTCAAGCTTTTTAATAAATACATAAATTTCATAAATTACGAAAAAATTTAACTTCATTAATAAAAGAAAAACTAATTTACAAACAAACAAATAGAAGAAACCCGCCTGGTTTGCATAAGCAGCTACCTTCGCGAATTACCATCATTCCTCATCATCTTCGTTCCCTCGGAGTGATTAGTTCTTTCCTGCAAGTCTCCTAGAATTCTTAACATAGTTTTTAACAATTCATTATCATTTAAGCTCTCGCTAAAATAACCCAAAGTTTTTAATATATTATTATTTGATAATATTGATAATATTTAATACTTTCTGTCCCAAGTTCACTTTGGGGATCTGTTCTGTCGCATTCCTTTCCATAACTACAAAATTTCTAAATATAATTTATTAGTGTAAAACTTATAGATATATTTGATAATTAGATTTATATCATAATTGCTTTATGAATTCGACTCCTCTGCTTGATTTATAGGCTTAATATCTTTGATTCATGATAGTTCTTTCTTTTTCTTTAATTCTGATTATTGCTGAACTAGATATATTTGTCTTTTTTGCATTTTACAATCATTTATTTTTTTGTTTTAATTGTTGTTTTCTGTAATTTCGTTTACTTTTTTGATTTTTAATTCTTATCCTGTTTTACAATTTTTGTTTCTTAATATATTTTCCCATTATTTCTCGTTTCTTTCTTATTTTATTTTCTATGAATTTATTTATTTCTTGTATCTTTTCAATTTTTTTTCTTTTCTAATTAAATTTTGTCGCTTTATTTAAACAACCGGTTTACTCTTCTAGTATTTGCCCAACACTACAATGCAAGTGAATATTAAAACGAATTATATTTTTGTAACCATAGATAATATGTAATGATGTCACTAGAACATTTTAAAGTACTATTAATTTTTATGGAGTAGTCCGGGTACTTATTGAGCTCAATACGTAAATTAACTTTAATATCTTACTTATAAACATTATTTTACGATTTTTTCCCGAAATAGTGATATATTGTACGTTTTAATTAAAACCTGGAGCAATTGCTTTTAAAATCTCCTATTCCTATATTGTTTAGGTACTATTTTGAAGCCAGATAAGGAAACTTCATCGTGTATTATCCGCTTTTATTACAGTATATATATATATATATATATATATATATATATATATATATATATATATATATATATATATATATATATATATATATATATATATATATATATATATATATATATATATATATATATATATATATATATATAAATAAATTCTATATGTTGAATAGAATCAAAGAAACCCTAACCAACCAAAATGTTCCTAAAATTCCAATTTGATTTTTGTTTTAATTTATTAAATCAAATAAATAAAAATTATTAGAAAAATGTGAAATCGATACTTTTTTTAATTTTTATATGTATCGAATCCTAATAAAAGTTACAAATTATGTTTATTGATTTGAAAAAACTTGGGGAAAATGTTTCATTGAATTGATCTTTATATTATTATTGAATTTGTTAATGAAATTATTTGTATAATTCAAACAATAAAAATTATTTAAATTGAAACCAGCTGGAAAAGCAAATTGCAAATGACAGTTTTAGAAATTGATTCGTGGAGATTTACTGGAGCTTTGCGTGAGATTAAAACTACTTAGACTTCGGATATACCGTGTAATTAATTAATTATTTCTAATTAAAAAACACTTATTATCATGTTTTGTCCTTGTTCCTGATATTGACGATGAATTTTAATGAAACTTTTAATTCGTTAAGAGGCAGACTTGTTATTTGCGATTTATAATTTTGAGAATTATTATTGATATATTTATTATTATTTGTGCTATTGAAATTCTCATTAATCGAATGTGAAGATAAAATATTAAAATGATAACCAAAAGCGAGAAACAGAATAAAAAAGAAATAAAAAAACATTGAAATTATTTAATTCATTAAACCGATAACATTTCTCGGAGGTTATTTAAAAGAATAAGGTCACCCCGAAGATAAAATTATCAATCATATGGTAAATTTTGTATAAGTATAGAATTTTCAAATAAGAGTAAAGGATTCGATAACTATCACAAGGACTTTTTTTATTAAAATCTATAATAATTGAGCAAGATTTTATTTATCTAGAAGAGTTATTAAATGTGAAAAAGCGGATATCATTGCGTATATTAAAGTTGTTGCAAATAAAATGCCTGTAGTTGAAATTGATTAATTATTGCTATACTTTTTCTTCGTGTATACTAGTGTATACTAATTGACATGTTTTAATAACTGATAAAAATAATTGACTGAAGCGCACCACAAGGAGTCGAGTCTGTGGCATTATTTTAGTCAACAAGGATGAGTTCATCCAGTCCAGACTCTACGAGGATTGAAAGATTGATAGCTCTTTCTTGATTCGATGATCGGAGTTCTTCGTTGGCGGAACGATTTGTTAGATTAGTTCCGATAATGAGCGAGACTCTGACTTACTAAATATTAAATTTATATTCAATTGTAAATTCTCACTTCTTCAAAGAATAAATAACATTTAGCTATATGAAATAAAGCATTGACAGGTCAGTGATGCTCTAAAATTTTGGGACTGCACGCGCACTACAATGGTAGTACTAACAAGTTTTCGTAACTAAAAATAGTCGGGTAATCTCTTAAAACACTGTCGTATCATGGATTGTGAATTGAAATTATTTCACATGAACGAGAAATTTCAAGTAATCGCAAGTCCCTAGCTTGCACTAATAACTTCTATCCCTGTTGTATGCACCACCTGTTGCTACTATCGATTGATTGTTCCTCATTCTGGAAACAAATACACTTTTCTGAATACATTCGTGACTTTTATTCAAATCGTGGTTTAAGTATTTTCAGACTCGCATAATTTTAAAGTAAATTTACATAATCTTTTAAGTTACTTTGAGTAAACAGCTCAGACGTTGTGATTTGTGAATCTTTAATTTTATATAGTTTTATGTATTTTGATCAAAAATATGTAATACAAAATTTCAAAAGAAGCCCCATCAATTTTCTAAACTCACATCAGTATGTGACATACTCCACCCAGGTTTTTAGGGAGAAATTATTTCTAGGCATTTTTAACGAGAAAAATATTTAGGGATTTAAGGGAGTATAAATTTGATTCATTTTTACTTGAAAATTTTTTAAAAAAACCATGTGGCTTGCATCAAAGAGGGCAGGGCACACCGATTTCCATTTATATATGTGAACTAATATAAGTTTTAAAGGCTACTTAAATTTTTAAAATTTACTACTTAAAGAATTTAATTTTTAAAAATGAAAAATAAATCAAACTCAAATATCTGTTGTAGATATCAAGTCAAAAAAATTCATATTAAGATGACATTTTAGCAAGGCATTTTTAATTTAATTATTGAAATTTTTTATCAAGAATAAAATTGATATTAATTTTATATTAATTTGAACCTTATTTATTTTAATTATGTATTTATTTTGCGGATAAAGTGCATTAACATTAACCTAAAGAATTTACTAGATTCGACCATAATTAATCAAAATAAATAAAATAATTTTTAACTTTATTTGATATTTCCATTTCAACGCTATCAGAAAATTAATTTTCCTATACAGAATAATACAATTAATTCAATTTTGTCGATTAGTATTTTTATAACTGTTTTTTTCTAAATTTAATATTTTAATAAAATAAAATATAATAAAATAGCTAAATAATCTAGTAAAAATGTGGCACAATAAATAAGTGTTTCAATAATCAAAGTTAAATAAATTCACAAATTTTTATTTTAGTTTAAAAATGTGTTTGAATTGAACAAAATTAATTAAAATTTAATTAATTGAATTTAAAACAAATAAAGATACGTGGTGCTGCCAAAAGGTTTCTGGCCTATCTTATCGTCTCTTGAGCAACTGGTATTTCGGAGAAAAAAGTGAATAAAATTTATTACTTTAAAACAAATACATCTTGATGTTGCGGGGTTCCTTAGTGAGTTAGAACATAAAAATTAAATTAATTAATAAAATTTCCTAACATCATTAATCATTCCAAAAACATAAATTTTTATTTGTCAACGAAGAGATTTAATAATATAATAATCGAATTTAATTCTTGTAAAAGAAGTCGATAGAAGAAAGATTAATTAATGGAACTGCTGAAATTGATGAGAAATTTCTTCTGTTAAAGTTAAACAAAAATGGTGCAAATAAAAATTAAGTGTAGAGAAAATTATTTATAAAACATAAAAGGTTATATTTGATAAAACTAGGAAAATGCAAAAAATTCAAATATCAATATTTCCAAGGGAAAACAGGTGAATATAAGAATTAATAATTTGTGGGGGCTCCACATGGCAACGGTATTACAAAAATATAAATTAATTAATTTTAATTTTGTTGGCGTTCATATATCATATCTTTAGAAAAACAAAATCGCCAAGTTTTACAGGCGCAATAACAGGCTATAGGTTTTGGGTCTGATAGGTATTATATCTGGGTTAGAATTTAAATTTGTGATAATTTACCTGCCAATTGGGAGACCACCGATGTGTATTTCGAAATACAAAAGTGATTAATTGTTCTCAGCGAGTATAAGAGAAAAGCGGGACTTAGTAAAATTCAGAATTATTATCTTAAAGGTTTCGAAAAGTTTACTTTTTGTAGACATATTCAGATATTTATCGGAGTTATTAACATTGATAATTTGGGATTTGTTATAAAGAAATAGGCTTTCCCATTAGTTTGGTTGTGTTTTAACAAAAGAAACGTGGGGAGTCAGTGTCAAAGTTCAATCTTACCGAAGTTGTTTATTAACACAATATTACTATAAAAGAGCTGAATAATTTTGTTCATTTTACCAGTTTGGTCGAATAAAAATAAACAAGATTAGTGAATGATAACAAAAGAAAATTAACAAATTATTCTCAGAAATAATTTACCAAACAGATGAAAATTGTATGAAAATAACAATAAAATGCTGATATGGCTTTTAATAAAGGGAACACGATACTTGATTAGAGAACACAAGCAGGCTATTAAAAATATTTTTAAAACAGAAAGATTAAGTAAACATTTATTATTACTATGAATGGTAACAAATTCGATTCAAACATACGGATCCAAAATATGTTTTGGTATTGTTTTATTCTGAGGGTTTCAAAGAATTTAAGCATAAGATCCTTAAACATGTGGATATGACTGTTTAGGATTGTTTAGATGTCCTGTAAGGTTAGTAGCATGTTCACTAATAAATCATTTCAGAGCTTTATGTAGGTCAAATCATCTTTAAAAACAGGCCACCACTGAATCAATGTAGGTAAAATACACATACATGCATTCTATATAGTTTTATTAATAAATACTTTTAGGAGTAGAAAAAATGATTGTGTATAATAATTAATAAATAATGGATTTTTCAACAAATTTTCAGAATCAATTATTTTTTATAAAAAATTATGTAGTCAACTTTAAAAACAGGCCACTGCAGGATCAAAGTTGATTATTTTAAAGTTCCTGACACTATTTCTACGATAAATGGCTCATTTCGAAGGGTTTTACTCAGAATATCCGAATGTTTATTGTGGTGATCCAAAGTAATCAAGGGTGTTTTGAAGGTTTTTATGGATGGTCAAAATCCGAAAATAATATTTTTAAAATTAAAGTCATGTCGAAAAATGACCAAATTTTGGTGTGTAAATACAATTGTATGCATTCTACATTATGGTGCTACTTAGACCTTCGAGGGTTTAACCATGGTGTGTCAAAACCTTCAAATAGTCAAAAGTTTTGATCTTCTCAAACATGATTTAAAAGATCGACACCATCATGGAGAACATGTCGGACCATACCTTACAAGGTTTCACAAGGGTTGAAGGTCACCAAGGTCAAAAGTTCAAAAACTTAAAAGTCTTAGAAATATTTTCTGCACATTTTAATTTTTATTTTTTAAACTATTAAAAAATTTATTAAAATTTTTCTACTGTCTTCTAATATAATAATCTATATATCAGTTAAATAAAAGAATCCTATCTGTCGAATGACATAATAATCAATACAATTGTTATTTAAAATTAAAAAGATATCTCAAATATTTCAAAATTTCAAAAATAAAGATTAAAAAAAAATTAAGTTTTCATATTTTGTCGAGTATCATAAAACGAATATTTTTCATTAAGGAACTATATCTCAAAAATGACTTAATAAAACATGTATACATTTTGATGTCTTTATTAGTCATGTCTTTACTAATAATATATTTTAATCATACATTAAAACTCATTATTATTATTGTTATTATTATTATTATTATTATTATTATTATTATTATTATTATTATTATTATTATTATTATTATTATTATTATTATTATTATTATTATTATTATTATTATTATTATTATTATTATTATTATTATTATTATTATTATTATTATTATTATTATTATTATTATTATTATTATTATTATTATTATTATTATTATTATTATTATTATTATTATTATTATTTGTTTCGACCAGTCAGAGGGCGGGATGACTTCTCCCTCCGACTGGTTGTGTGAGCATTTTTTGTTGTTATTATCGCGCCTCTATGCGCGTGGATGTTGGAATTGTTTTCTTGTTGGTGTGCGCACACAAACACGAGGAACGAGTATGTTGTTTTTATATGAAAATTGATTTTTATTGTTGTAAATTGTAGAATTAGATCTTCGAGAAGTTTTGGAAAAAACGGTTGTTTTAGTTGTGCAAGGATTTAAATTTTTAGAACAAATCAATTGATAAAGTTCCATGGTTAAAATGGCTTCAGGTGTTAAATGTGATCATTCAGTTGAAGAATATCTTAATTACATTAAATTACAACACAGATTTCAATATGTAATCTTTGGACTCAACAAACAGAAGGATAGAATTATTCAATTAGAAACTGGGGAATTAGGTACTCCTTATGAAAAATTCAGATTACACATGATCGAAACATATGCTAAAGAAGGTTTCTATGCATTATATGACTATCAGGGTACTCTGGCGTTTATTTCATGGATACCAGAAACAATGAAAATCAATAGTCGTATGATTATGGCTGCTTCAAAATCAAAGATTGCAACTAACATATATCCAAATAATCTTTTTCCTGCATCAAATGATGGTCAATTTGCATTGTCTGGATATATGGGAAGGAACTTTAATGTTATGGAAATTTATCTGAAGGAAGACATTTATGCGCGTTAGAAATGTGTGAGATTATTAACAAATTTATCTTCTTGCCAAACATATATTGGCTATGTTTTGCAACTGGATCGTCTATTCAGATTTGGGAATTGAAAAATAAAGTTTCGGTTGGAGATTTGGATTATGAACAATTATTTAACGATCCTGTCATCGGAACAGTTTTCTGTAGATGATTTGATTGAAATTAAAGTTCCAATGCATTTTCTTTCTTCTGTTCACTTGAATCAATTATTATTATTATTATTATTATTATTATTATTATTATTATTATTATTATTATTATTATTATTATTATTATTATTATTATTATTATTATTATTATTATTATTATTATTATTATTATTATTATTATTATTATTATTATTATTATTATTATTATTATTATTATTATTATTATTATTATTATTATTATTATTATCATTATTATTATTATTATTATTATTATTATTATTATTATTATTATTATTATTATTATTATTATTATTATTATTATTATTATTATTATTATTATTATTATTATTATTATTATGAATAATTTCAACCAATGAAATAAATTAATCAGTATTTACTAAATGAGGATCATCTATTTATATGCAATCAAACGAAAGCGTGACATTTTCACTTAGCATTTGTCATTCTTTTATTTTCGGAAAATTTAAATTGAGACACCGGAAATCTGTTATTTTGTTCAACTATTTCTTTGTCAAAGATAAAATTCTCAATGAAATTCTTTTTTTCATAAATAAGAATTCACGTCCGATTTAGAAACGAGATTTAGAAACTGAATAATTTCGTCGGTTTTCTGAGTTAATCTTTCAAGAAATTTGGTTTTAAACAACAAATTTACTGTAGCGCAAATGGAACTGATTATTTTCTTTACAATCTCTCATTAAAAATCAAAGTAAACAGTTTGAAGAATCTAAAAAAATCATGTCAACAATGGAATACCTCGAATAAATACCTCTACTGAACTGAAAACAACTTATTAATATTTTAAGTTAAACTTAGGAAAAAAATGAAGTTGGCATTATTTATTTATTTTTATTTCCCCCGAAAACTCTTTAAACACATCATTAATTCATTATTTGTGCTGTGCTCATGAAGAGGACAGCACAAATAATGCATTAATTATGAATTATAGATTTGTGTTTGAAGAATTTTCGAGAAAGAAAAAAATAAATAAATAATAAATAATTTCATTTTTGCTAAGTTTAACTTAAAATATTAATAAGTTGTTTTCAGTTCACAAGACATTTTTATAAATTTAATCAATTGCCACAAGTGTGAAAAAGGATGGCTAAATATCAGTTAAATTTTTAATAATAAACACTGCGGAAATGGCTTACTTATTTATTGGAATTATATATTTTATAAATAAAATACGTAACCAACAAATTTATATTAAAGGTTTTCTAATATTCACTACGTTGATCAGCATTTAATGTTTTTCACACATATCAGGTCTGAATAACAGTAGGAAATTCCTCACAAATTGCATGTCGTTCAAAGCATGGACTGGTAAGAAGAAAAGAAACATAGAGTTGCATCAGCAATATTGTATACTTACCTGGCGTGAAGAGAAATCTTCGCGTCTCCTGCATAATACTGATGAGAGCCAAAAGCTCGAAACTAGTCTACTATTGGGATTTGCACTGGGTATCACAAAGCTTGTACTGTTTATATTATTCAAATGTTAGACATCCGTAAAAATCATTTTACACCATTACAATTTGTATATATTTTTAGTATTGCTTGAACTTGTAAAATTTTACAAAATCAAATATTTTTTATACTAATATTGAAAATTGTATATCTACGAAAAACAAATAATTTCTTTGTTGACTGATTTTAGGCCTAACATGCTAAATTGATAGTGTTTCAAAAAATGGATCATTATCAAAAGTTAATATCATTATTTGTTGGGAAAAAGAGTTATAATGTGCAAAAAGAATCCATGAAACCTACAGAGATATCCTTCTTGTCATACAGTCACAAACGGGAATAAATAATTCTACTACTGATAAAAGTTAGGAAAAACATGCTGTAGAACCTGGCGAAGAAACCGGTGGTGGCTAGTTAATTTTTTTCCCGCGGACTCGTGTTATATATTTACATACAGTTTTCTACATATTGAAACATAATAATATTTTAAAATTCAAATCAAAATATTTTTATAGACAACAAGAGAATCTCCCAGGGCTTTGGAATGGTTACTTGTGCTTCCAGTGAATTCTTTATCTGACAGACAATTTATATATTTTTAATTTAAATTAATTGAACATTATATTATTAAATATATTCTTAAATAATTTCAATAAGTTAGGAACTCCCAGTTCAACGAAACAAAAATCATCATTATATCAATTATTATTTTATAAAACTAAAAAACTAAGATCTACAATGTCAAAAATTGCTAAACAAATTACATTTTTGACCAAAAGTTGTAAATAAAAAAGCTGTAATTTATAAAGGAACTTAGAGATAGTAATGATATTACATTAGAGGCCAAGGACCAAATGTGAAGCAGTTCAGAGTATATTGCGTAACTCAATACAATGTGTTAGTAATTACGCAATATACATTACTATTTAAGAGTGATCACTCTCTGTTAATATAATAAATCCTTAGATGGAACCAATTGTTGTAACTGGCGACCACGCCGAAAATGTTCACACAATGACGACTCAAGGAGAAGGGGGAAAGTCTGCAAGAGACGTGCTACCGAAACGTGCGCAAGAACTATTGGATATGGAAATTAGAAGATACGACGGCAGATGTACCAAGGAAGCTGAAAAATGGATACAGGCAATTGATGATTGGATCGCTAGCAATGATTTGAAGAGGACAGAAGCATTCGATTTTCTCCTTTGCGATGAAGCGGCTACACTGTGGAAAAATTTCAAAACAGAAAAAACAACAGATAAAGCAGCTAAAGAATGGTTTTCCGAAACATTTACAATTAAATTGACTATTATAGACTTGCTGCAATTAGACAAGAGGAAAATGAGAGATATGCAACCTTCGAAATCAGGGTATTGAAATTAGTGAGTGAAGTTATTAATTCAGGAATGAGGGTAGAGGAGATTGCCAATGAAATTATAACTGGACGCGTCAGATACAGAAGATTAAAGGATGCCCTAACAATGAAACTATCGATGACAGTAAAAGAACGAAATCAACTGGCCAAATTTAGGAAAAGGTGGAATCAAAAGAAAAGACGAAAGAAATTATGGTAATAAAGAAGTGTAGTTACGCGGAAACAACAAGGAGAAGAAATTCAGAAATGTTTACAAGAGAAACAAATGGAAGTAACACCAATGTATTAAGAAGCCAAGGAAATTACAGAAGAGAGAATTTACCAGATAATTCGTATAACAGAAATAACGAAATGAATCACACAGTCGAACGGAATGTGCAGAGAAGAACACCAACGGTTTCGCTTAAACACATTGCCAAGAGATTATACAATCGATCTAGAGGCCTTCCTGATCCAAGAAACGGCGAACTACAGTCAGGTCCAATGTTTTTGTTGTGGCGAATATGGGCACAGAAGATATGAATGTCTACTAAAAGATAAATGTTTGATATGTGGTAAGGGAGGGCATAATTTCCGTGATTGTTATTTATTAAGAAAGAAAGAACAACAGAACTATGAGAACAAGAAAATGATAGCTTGTGTGCATGACGAAGAAAACGGAAGAAATTACTCGATGATGTAGAAACAAGAGAATCAATTAATGATTATGTAATTCATGATGTAGAAACTGAAAAAAACACGAGGAACTCTATTGCATACATTTCGTCAATGTGGTTGTGAAGGAAGAAAATCGAATGACAGAAAAGATGGAATGAGGTTTGCGACATCAGATGGAAGAGAATGGAGCAAGATGATGATAAATGATGTTGAGATTGAGTTGTTGTGAAATTCTGGAGCTTCAATTACAATGATGAATGAGGAAACATGGAATAAAATTGGCAGTCCACGTTTAGGCAGCAGTGAAATCAAAATATGTGGAGTTTTTCCAGGAACTTAAAAACCACAGGGTTGTACAGAAGTAAATGTTTATTGGCACAATAAGATGAGGACTATCAAAATAATTGTTATTAAAAATATATTTCCAGGTTTCATTGTTGGGATAGATACTTTGAAAGTATTTGGAGTGCAGTTGATGGAAATTAACAATATCGAGACAAAGATTAGCAATTATACTGATGACGAGAGAAGACAAAATGCAAAAAAGGAATTGGGAAGAAATGAATTGCCAACAATTAACAAATTATTAGATGAATTCGGGTCAATATTTATAGCAGCCAGATTTGATTTAGGATTCACAAGAATCGTAGAGCACGAAATTAATACATCTGGGAATCCAACAATGCAATTTCCAAGACGACAACCGATGCATTTAGAACAAAAAATTGACGATACGATAAAAGAGTTAACAAAGGCTGGAGTTATAAGACGCTGTAAAAGTCCATGGAGCTCCCCATTGGTTGTAGTAGGAAAGAAAGACGGCTCAATAAGAATGTGTGTAGATTATCGAGAGTTGAATAAAATGACATAAAGAGAATCTTTTCCTATGCCCAAAATATCCCAATTACTCGATAACCTATCAGGATCTAAATTCTTTTCTTTTTTAGATCTTGGATAAGCATACTATCAGGTCCATTAGCAGAAGAAACACAAGAAAAACGGCTTTTAGTTCCAAAGAAGGTCAATTTTGTTTCAATCGACTTCCATTTGGATTATCAACGGCTCCAGCAACATTTCAGCGATTAATGCACACGATGTTAGAGGGTATATTGTTTAATGGAGCAATTGTTTATTTAGACGATATTCTGGTATATGGCAAGGACTAGTCTAAACATGATGAGCGATTGCGAGAAGTTTTCAAAAGAATAAAAAAACAGGACTAAGAATAAATCCGGAGAAGTGCGAAATTTACAAAACCAAATTAAAATTCCTTGGCCACACCGTCAGTGAAGATGGAATACAGACAAATTCAGAGAAGATCAAGTCAATTACAGAAGCGACGAAACCACAGTGTGCTAAACAACTTCGATCTTTTCTAGGTTTGACAAATTACTGTAGACGATTTGTCAAAGATTATGCTAAAATAGTAGCACCCCTACATGCAGCAGCGTCAAGTTGTGATAAAACAATCGAATGGTCAGAAAATTGTGAAAACAGTTTTAAACAACTTAAAGAAGCCTTAACACAAGCACCTATTCTTGATTTTCCTCGTATAGACCTTAAATTTATTTTGGATACTGATGCCAGTTTTGAAGCTATTGGAGCAGTCTTGAGTCAAATAAAAGAAGACGGTTCAGAAATAGTTATCGCATACGGTTCAAGAAATCTGACGGCCCATGAAAAGGATATTGCGTAACAAGGAAAGAGTTATTGGCATTGCATGAATATGTTTTATATTTTAGATAGTATTTATACGGGAAGAATTCGTGGCTCGAACAGATCACAAAGCTTTAGTATTTATGAACACGAATAAAAAAGCAATAAGTCCACAATTTCAGACATGGATGGCTAATCCTTCGGAATACGATTTCCAATTGAAATACCGGAAAGGTAAAGAACATGCAAACGCAGATGGATTATCAAATATCGAGGGTAGTTTATGTGCACAGTGTCAGACAGCACATGTACAACATAAATAAGAAAGATCAAGAGTAAGATATATCAATTTGATACAAAAACAGGCAATGTTAGAAATTATGGAAGAACAGAAGAAAGATAAATTGTTCTAGGAAGTGATGGAAATTCTTAAGAATCAGATAGATTTTCGGAAGGAATCGTTTCTAAATAGTTTTTTATTCAGATATAAAGATCGGGTAAAGATATCGGATGATATGCTTGTATTGGAATCAGACAAAATAGATCTAGTGATAATCCCAAAAAGCTATCAATCTAAACTAATATTAAAGTACATGAAGATTTATGTCACGTTAGTAGGTAGTTAGTAGCCCCCCGCAGCAATATCCTTTATACAACATCCTTTCAATTCTTATTATATTACAAGTACATCATTTATTAACGTTACAAAAATCACAAATGGAGTCTTCCTACTCCGATATCTTAATCTTACTAAAGAGGAATCATATGCTGATTGGACTGAAAGCCTCCACTAACAGATATTGAGAAAGATGATAAATACTTGATTGGAAAAAAAAGATACTATTAATCTCAGATGAAATATATGCCCAAGATGATTGGTGATAAAATAATTAGAAAACAAAAAAAAAAAAAACCACGTTTGATGCCAGAGTTCTCAACTTCAGCATTCTCCGAGAATACACAGAAAAATTACAGATTAATAAGGGCGAGAACCGTTCTCCCCTTCGGCCTTGTGCCAGTTCGTTTTGCATAAATAAAAATTTGATTTTTTTTTTTTTCTGCTGCAACTTTTGATTACGCAATTGCTGCAACTCACATTTTTTGCTTTCAGGGATTTTTGGTCCAAATTTTTTTTTTAAGACTATAGTGAGGGGGTCTCGATGGTCCTGGGATTTTCAATACAAAAAAAATTTTTTCAATACAAAAAGGTGGTCTCAATAAAAAAGCAGGGATTTTTCTAGGCCAATTCAGGTGGGTCTCCTTGGTCCTGAGAATTTTAATAGA